>LBNU01011960.1:277387-288086 GCA_014162995.1 Artemisia annua | reverse complement strand
TCCCAGAAGACAACATGGGATGGACACTTATTCGCTCAAGTTGTTCATCAACCTTAATCATGCTATCTTCAACACTGAACCTTCAGATATTTTATAATGACCAACATGAAACCTCTTAAATGTCTTATATCACAATGTCACTGTCTGCGTCAGCCAAATTCGTATGCATGTGTCCAGTGCTCTTCGTGTTGTCTGTTCAAAGAAGGTGGAATATGTGCAATTTATGAAAAAAATAATATGACTTGGATTCCAACCCTCAACAACTTATATTCAATCATAACATTAATGTAACTTTTTTAAGTCGAACAACCACCCATACGAAAACTGTAAAAGTTTGTTCAAATATGCAATATCTTGTCAAAGACATAGTTCATGTTGCAATACCTTTTGAAGGTAAGACGCGTAAGCGACAACACAAGCTTAAATGTCCATCTTAACCTATGCCCTTTTACGTAATTTTACATTTTATAATTACAACTACAGCTACGTTACCAAACACGTTTTTTAAACAAGCAATTAATGCTTACTGCTACTGCTTAATGCTACAGCTTACTGCTTATTGCTACTGCCTACTGCTACCTGTCGCCAAACATAGCCATAGTACCAAAGATATGGGTGGAAACCGGCAAAATTGAAGACATACAACTGTAGTAGATATAATTTCTAACTCCAACCACCTATATGAACCAAAATACACCACAACTTTCCTCTTTATTACTGAATTTTGTGTTTAAATAACCCTAATCTTCATGAAGTAAAGTAATCCTTATTTCTATTCAAATATTTCCTAGCTTTTTCAGTTTTGTTTTCTTTTTATTTTTTGATGGAGGCTTATCATTTACATTTTCGTTATTCAAAACATGTAAAGCTTAAAAATAGAAATTTGTTGGTAAATTCTGAGACTGTTGTTTATAAGTAGTTCCAAAACATAAGTTGACATTATGGTAATGAAAGTGAATTCTGCATTTCCATAGTCAACACGTGTACGTTAGGTTTTACTGTAGTATAGAAACACCAAATATCTAGTCTTGATTCAACATTTGTTTGTTCTTCGTCACCTTGTGTAACTTTAAATTTCCGCGCAAAGCGACAATATATAGCGGTAAATAATTATATTTGTGAAATCATGATTCTGATTTGACCTTTGATTCAATGCGTGTGCTATTTGAAATTAAAAGCGTATGTTTTTAAAATTAATATAGTGTGTATTTTTTAAAAGTTGTCAGGTTTAGAGTTGATCAAACTTAAGGTATATTAATGATACTTAGGGGTAATTTAGGCAACCTACACTAATTTATTCACTCTTTAAAGTTTTCAAGATTAAAGATTTCAAGATGTATAATCTTTTGGAATAAAATAGATCATTCAATCCAAAAGACCATACCACTGCAACTTGGTGGGTATTAACCCATACCACTGACAATGCGTCATTTCTAATTTTCTTAGTCACAAATTTATACTTCTTTTTATCTTTTACCATTGATTTTTCTTTTTTAATATATATATACTATATTTTACATTTAATATAAATTTAATAAATTAAATATAATGATATATTTTCTCTCTTCTCTATTCTCAAATCTTTCAATCTATACCAAATCCAAATCCTCTCGTATTCAGCTCCTTCTGGTTCAAGATATGTTGTAGACTTTTGTGATCCGTGTACACCACACACTTAGTACCATAAAGGTAGTGCTTCCAAATGCGTAACGCAAACACAACTGATCCTAACTCTAAATCATGAGTCGTGTAATTCTTCTCATGAGTTTTCAGTTGTCGAGAAGCATATGCAATAACTTTTTCTCTCTGCATTAACATGGCTCCCGAACCTCTGTGTGAAGCGTCGCAATAAACGACAAAATCTTCACTACCCTCAGGTAGGGCCAAAATAGGTGCACTGCACAACTTTTCTTTGAGGATTTGAAAAGCTTCTTCTTCTTCATCTCCCCAGTCGTACTTCACATTCATATGAGTTAATGCAGTTAAAGGCTTAGCTATCTTGGAGAAACCTCGATAAACCTTCGGTAATAGCCGGCGAGTCCTAAGAATTGGCGTACTTCTGTGGGTGTCGTAGGTGTCGCCCAATCCTTGATCGACTCAATCTTGGCTGGATCAATGTGAATTCCCTGACTGTCAATCACGTGACCTAGAAACTGCACAGTAGATATCCAAAACTCACACTTCGAGAATTTGACATATAGCTCTTCCTTCTTTAATAACTCTAAGATTAGCTTGAGGTGTTCCTCGTGCTCTTTCTCATTCTTAGAGTATATCAAGATATCATCAATGAACACAATGACGAATTTATCCAAGTAAGACTTGCACACTCGATTCACGAGGTCCATGAATACTGCGGGTGTGTTAGTTAAACTAAATGGCATAACCTGTAATTCGTAATGGTCATATCGAGTCCTAAACGCCATCTTCGGGATATCCTCTTCCCTGACTCGAAGTTGATGATAGCCCGATCTCAGATCAATCTTGGAGTAAACTGATGAACCTTGAAGCTGATCGAACAAGTCATCTATTCTCGGTAGCGGGTATCAGTTCTTAATCGTTAGCTTATTCAGATCCTGATAATCGATACACATCCTGAAGGATCCATCCTTCTTCTTAACGAACAGAACCGGAGCACCCCAAGGCGAAGAACTCGGCCTGATAAAACCTTTGCCTGACAATTCAGCCAACTGCTCTGACAACTCTTGCATTTTCATAGGTGCTAATCGATAGGGTGCTTCCGCTACTGGCGCGGCTCTTGGCACCAAATCAATTCGGAACTCAATTTGTCGAGCTGGCGGTAGTCTAGGTAAATCTTCTGGAAAGACTTCTGGGAAATCCCTCACAATTGGCATATCTTCCAATCGTTTCTCTGTGTGACTCTTCTCTTTCTTCTCAGAAACGTGAGCTAGAAAGAGGTAGCATCCTTTCTTGATGTACTTCTGCATCTTCGTACACGAGATGATGTTCAACCTTGACGAACGCGCACGATCACTTCGATCTCCCTTAATGACGAGAATCTCATTTTCGTAAGGTACTCTGACGATCCTTTCATCACAGATGATAACGGCACGGTACCTCGATAACCAATCCATCCCTATGATGAAGTCAAAACTACCTAACTCTACTAGCATGAGATCGATATTGAAAGCGTGATTTAGCAAGTTTAGAGTGCAACCTCTTATAATGGTATCTACTCTCTCTAGATTCCCATTAGCTAATTCTACGTCAAAAACGTTATCTAAGGTGGTCGGGGCAATACCAATCAAAGAGCTAAATGCAGTTGACACAAAACTTCTATCTGCTCCCGTATCAAACAAAATCGATGCATAGCGATTATTTAAAAGAAACGTACCCGTCACCACATTCGGGTCGTTCTGAGCTTCCCTTCTGCCAACAACATAAACTCTTGCAGCAGCAACTCCTCCATTGCCCTGATTCCTAGCTGTTAGGAATACGTTTTTTGTATAAGAAAGATTCAGTCACCCCTGATATGATTAAGCATTGATTAGCTCGTAGTAGTTACAATAGTTAGTTAAACGTAGTTTAGAAGTAGATTAGTTCGCGGAAGAAGGACGGGTCTTTACCCACTGTATACCTTATCCGCAGCCCAAGTGGCAAGCCCTAGTGGCAAAACTATTGTACATATAAGCCCTCTCCATCCTTGGAGAGGGTAAGCCTTCTCTCATAATTCTATTTTCTTTTCTTTTTTTTGGTTTTCTCTCAAGGCTTCATCTCTTTCTCTCTCTAACTTTCTCTCTCTACATTTCTTTCTTCTTTTTCTTACATGCAACGAACCATACCACAAGTATAAACGAGTTTGTGATGTTATCTAGTATCCTACACCAGCGTTAGCAGCTGTCACCTGGTTATTACCACCGTTTCCTTGATTTCTAGGCTTATTGCACACATTGCGGTAGTGACCCTTCTAACCACAACCAAAGCAAGTGACTTCCGCTTTACGGTTGTTGGGTGGTGTTGCTTGAACAGTAGCTAGGGATCTAGACTGACAATTCCTGGCCAAATGCCCCACTTTCTGGCAGTTGCGGCACTTAACTGTACACTCCCCTCTGTGGTGTAACTTGCAGCGATCACAAAGAGGTGCGTTTCATACGTACCCTTTCTTCTCAGTCGTACCAGCTGCATATGCCTTTGCCACTGCCTGTTTCTTGTTTTGAGAGTTACCGTTGCTTCCCTTAGCATGATTATCCCACCTTCTCTTGTGGTCGGTACTCTTTTCCGGAGCATCTTCCAATAGCTGGTCCATCAGCTTGTTGGCCGTTTCCATGGTCTCAGGAAGATCCTTAGCCTTTGAAGTAGTCACACTTCCTTTAATCGACTGAGGTAATCCTCCCACATACCTCTCAAGCAATCTAGTATTAGTCTGAAACATCTCTGGGCACAACAACACTAGCTCTTGGAACCTCTGATTGTAAGCAGCCATGTTGTTATTCTGTACCTTCTAGTTCCAAAACTCTACTTCCAACTTCATAGCCTCATTACGTGGGCAATACTTCCTGAGTGCCATCTCCTTGAAGTCATCCCACGACATGGCATAAGCAACCTCAATACCAGCTGATTTCTTGTAGTTGTTCTACCAGGTCAAAGCAACATCCATGAAAGTGAAAGATGCATACTTAACTCGATCCTCATCACTACAGCCACTGATGTGAAACACAGTCTCTAACTTCTCAATCCATCTGAGCAAACCAATGGCTCCCTCTGTTCCTCTAAATCCTCCATCCATAACTTTCTTGAATTCATTGTAGGAACAGCCACGGTTACCAGTAGGTGGTCTCAAAGTTCCAATGTTGGTGGTTGAATTGTTCGCAGCAGCGAGTGAGGCGGCTACGCGATCACTGACTAACTGGTCAAGTGTGGCATGGTTCACTGCTGGTGGATTTGTTGCGGTCCATGGTAGGACTGCATCCTCAACAACTCTTCCACGTGTAACCCTTGCCAGAATAGCATTTTCCGCAGTTCTGCCACGCACAACTCTCGCTGGAGTAGGTGGGTTAGCAGTTCGTCCACGAGTGGATCTGGTTGACTTTCGCTGAGGTGCCATTTATCTGCATCACAAAATATGGCGATAAATGAGATCTTGTGCATGGAAAGGAATGTCACATGATTATACAAATAATCATAGACAAGATGCTAGGATAAAGTCAACAAATAGAGGAAACGAACAATCGAATAGATAAACTAAGCTTGTTATATTCATATGTCAAATCTGAAGTACACAAAATTACAAGCTAGTTTAAGGAAATCATCACTAACTGAAGACTCATCAGTTTAGTGGAAGTACAACATCCTACGAAGCTAGACTAAGAGTGGTCACGCTCGACACACATCTGCTCGAATGCTGCTGTCATCCCTCCAATGGCAGCCTCCAAATGAGTCACACGATGCCTGAGCTCTTGGTTCTCTGCCATCACTGAACCGATCATGTACTTAGCAGTCTCAATCCTATGCCACTGAGCACGCTCAGACCCTCGAGCTCTACCTGGCATCCCATGTGCTCGACGCTGACCTCTCCTCAAATCTCTCACCTGAGCTCCCAATATCCCGAGCTCTCTACGATGCAACCTCTCAAATACCTCAAATCTAGCCTGAAGTCCAACCCTCTCTCTACGGTCGGCATATACCTCCTCAAACAAAACACAAGCAGCCCTGTCAATCGTCCTAACACGCCCCTCTACCCTCTGTAGGCGGTCGGACTGCTCCAATCTCTGAATCTGATCGGAATGAACCTCTAGCAACAACTCCTGGTTAGCCAACTGAACATGTATCTCATCTATGACAATAAGCTCCTCACCTACAGCTGGGGAATCCAGATGCAGTGAAACTGCTGGTGATGCAAGTGGAGAAGGTATCGGTGAAGCAGGTGGCACGAATGGAGGTGAAGATGGAGTATACTCTGGACTGGCAGTCTGAACAGTAACACATGGAATGTCTACCCATTGAGCATCCCCTGAACCCTATACCTGAGCATCCCTGGAACTCTGTTCGATCTCAAATACGCCCTGAACATCCTCCATAACACCCTTGCCATGATATCACATAACCCTCTGATCCACATCCATGGGTGTCTCTCTGTCACTATCAATATATGCATAACCAGAAGTATGCTCAACCGGTGCTGTCACTGCCGGTACTGATTCAACCAGAATCTGAGCTGAATCTACTGCTGGATCCTCCATCGGATCCTCATCCTTATCAGAATAGGATGATACAGATCTCCATAATCTCTGACGAGGCGGTGAATGATCTAGAGATGAAACCGGTGAATGATCAGGTGATGAAGTAGAGGTATCCGTATAGCCATAACGGGACCTCATAGGTGATGATATCAAGCATGAAAGTCGGATAGGCTTATCAATGGGACGTACCGACATACTATCCGTACGCCGAATAGTAGGAGTCTCAGCAGCTGAAGTACCCTGATCATGCTGTGAGAGTGAGTAGTGAGCATGAGATGAGCGATGAGCTGAAGCAAAACGAGGTAAGAATGGTGAAACTGATGCTGGAGCTGTGTGTGTAGGCTGAGTGGCAGCCCTGATAACTTCCATGAGCGGGTCATCCACAAACGAAACTGGCTGACGGGAAGGAGATGAGTGTCCAGTAGACAGTAAAGGCTCCGAAACATCGAACTAACGAGACATGGTCTGTGACAAATATGGTGCGGTATATGTAAGTATAAAGAAATTACTTATATTATATATGTTAAGTAAATACTAACAACACAGTATAGCACTTAAACATATAAAGCGAAAATCATATAAATCATGGCAAACGGAGTAGGCAGGCATCTGGCGGTCATAAGGAACGTTTTTGTAAAAATGGTTATAGTTTAGGTTTTTAATTTACCTAGTTCTCTATAACGACCTAGGCACTGATTACCAATCTGTAACACCCCCAAAAATAGATATTCGCGGAAGCATACATGTTTTGGGTGCTACTAAATAGGAATCACAACACCAGATAAAGAGAACGGATAGAAAATCCGTTTAGAATATATTACATAATTATTAAGTCAAATGTAATACATAAGTTCAAGTTTCATAAAATAAGGCCCAGTTACATGATTGTCCTAAAGTTTTCAGAGTTACGCTTGTGTAAAAACACTCAGGATTCTTATGACCTTGCCATGTCATCCCTTCAACAATAACATACTTTAAGCACCTGAAAAACATGCTAAAAGTCAGCTAACGCTGGTGAGTCTATAGGTTTAAAGTAAATAGCACATATGGACCATAGCAAATAATCAGCAAGCACACACTAAAGCCGTATGCAACACTAAGCTCAACAACCGAACTAGACAAGTATGCCAAAGGCATAAGTATAATAAAGGTGCCCGCGAGTGATAATCCCCAGTCACTCAGCAAAGAGGCCGTCATGGTATACGGTCGCCTTGACCATGGCATGGCCAACCGAACGGAGGAGTCACCCTCAATAGATCTATTTATAACATACGCCTTTCCCAGCGGGAATTGACGGTGTTAATAATGGGCAAAGTGGGATTCAAGCAAACTTAGGTTTCCGCATACCAGTGTGTAAAAACAAGTTCAGTTTTGGTCCATGAAAATAGTTTTGCATGTTTCTCAACCCAAGGTTTATAAAGCAGTACTTATAAGAAAATGGGGCTATAAACTCACCTTAAAAGATAGCAATCCGCTAATCAGTAAGTAAATAGTGCAACCGCTCCGACACGCGACCTAAGTAAGTATGGTACTACCTCCGTCCCAAAATTATTGTCCCCTTTTGACTTTTTCGGTCTTTACTTTTCAACTTTGACCTTAAGTATTTTTGTTTATATTACATAATACTTGATACAAAATATATGAACGGATTGAGTTTTGAATGTATTTTCATTTCGTATAATTTTTTATCAAAAATTGTATAACACAAACAAAAATATTTACAGTCAAAGTTGAGAAAGAAAGATCGAAAAAGTCAATATGGGACAATAAATTTGGGACGGAGGGAGTAAGTCTTAGTACAACGTTCGTGTTTAAAGTGTTTGACTCTTTTTGAAAAGACTTTTATGTTATGTGTTACCATGTGCCCGTGTATTTCTTGCTTGTTGTGTGGTACGTACGTTTCAAAAGTATTTTATTAGAAAGGCTCTTGGTGATAGCTCGTGGTGATAGTGAATGGTGTGAGAGTTCATAACGGAACATCCGTGTATTATATTCATCGTCATAATACGTAAGTAATACATATATATAGCATATATATATATAGATATATATATATATATATATATATATATATATATATATATATATATATATATATATATATATATATATATATATATATATACAATATAAAATTTTTTGTTCTTTCCAGAAACAACCGCAAAAAAGTTTTTTGGAGGGCAACCCCCCTTAATAAATTAAAGGGCCGGACAGCCAAAATAATATATGTATATAGGGGCGGGTCCCCCTTAAGTTATTTAAAGGGGCGCCATTCATGACTTCCTATCCCGTTTTTCCCCTACTTTTCTTCTTGTGCCAAACACCCATTATTCATACTCCACTTTAATTCCTTGCTGCTGGGACCATAAAAACCCAAAAACCCAAAAACAACTTCTCAAAATCACATAAATTCGGGTTATTTTCGCAAGGGGGCAAATACACATATAAACGATAAATCAAGTATTTAAGTTTTTCATTAAAACATTGTATCATCCATATTTTACATCAATTTGGTATCTAATCAAGATTATAGCATTTATTTCATTTTCTTCAATTTCAATTCTTTTCCTTCGGATAGTTGAAGTTCGTAGGGATTTCCATATAACTTAAAATGCTTATCCTTAGGATTATGAGTAAATCACACTAAAACTAATAATATACAAACCCTCTTGTCAAAATTGTTATTATTATTAAAAAGTTTATAAAAAAATTTTCGAAATTTATTTTCTTATATACACATATTGTTGAATAATGCTATAAAAATTGATAAAACTATAATCACATTATGTTGTATTTCATAATTGTAAATACATATTGAAAAATATATTTTTCGACTAATAACAAAATATTTTTGTATTATATCGATAAGAGTGAGTGTTTGGATCATGTCCAAATTATACTGTCAAAATAAATTACATTGTAACTTTTATAACAATATTGGTCATAAAAATTATGATTAATCAAGTTTAACTATTAGATAAATCGTACTACCGGAGTTTGTCAAGATATCCATATAATCATTGATGTTAAATTAATTTAGACATTTCGATAGTTAAAATTAGTCTAGTAAAAATGAAAAGTTTTTGGTATACACTAGAATAAATGGTATTTTGAGTCAAAATATAAACCATCTTTTCGAAGAACAAATCACTTGCATAAGAAACTCGTAGAAATTAGTGAAAGTATATATATATTATAAATTAAATGTATATCTAGCAATAGTTTCAAGATTTTTAAAATGTTTTAAAATGAAGCGTTTGGATTAATTCAAAACTATGCTAAACATAAGTATAAATTATATTTATAGAACGAGTTATAAAAATAAAATAATGATAGTAAACTACTTCTAGGATTAAGTTATTAGAGTGCAAAGTATATTTATATACGTTCTCAATATATGCATAACAATTACTAATATCATCGTTATTTTTTTTATATATTATATATTGGGTTTTAGTTTTTTGTGTTCGATGTTTATGGTATGGAAAAATGCCCAAAAGCGATATACCGAGATATTCCCTCACCGAAATAATATGAATCCCAAAAGTCTCTCAACTACCCAACTACAATTATCTTCATTGGATTGTCTCTATACGTCACATTGATGATAGAAAACCTGATGATTAGCTCAAACACTCATCATTTTTGGTCAAGTTCGAAACGCAAAACTATCAGAAAACACGCAAAATCACATACAAAATGATGAAAATATCCATAAGATCGTGTTTCTATATGGTCTTCACAATGCAAAATTTAAAAACAAATGAAAATGTACCAAGAGTTTGCAGAATGGCAGATTTTAGTCTCCCAACTTTACAAAAATTGCTAGAAACTATGTCCTCATCTGATACCAATAAATTATATGGAGTTTTATCTATTATATCATAGGTCCCTGGAATATTTAAGTTGTCAAAATTTGGGCCTTGATGAAATTTGGAAATGGCAGAAAAGGTCCCTGTAACTTTGAGAATAATTGTCAAAACATGGTGCCTTATGGATATATATAATATTTAAAAGTGAAAAATGGCAATTTTGGTCCTTGTGTTATTGGAAGTTGGAAAGTTTGGTCCTTATATATTTGATGATTATTAATTCTTTAGGAAATGTGCTAAAATCGGTCCTTGAAGTTTGTTACCATATAATTGCATATATTATATAAGTTACCTTGTAGTGTTAACTACTTATACCAAACGGACCCTTAATAATTACTATAATCCTAATTACACAATACACTAAACCCAATTCCAGTCCATGCCCAAATAGATGATATTTATTTCTAAACCACTTCCCCCGTTTTATATATAAAATCCACACGTTTAAATATACCCCAGTCAACCTTTTTTGACCTTTCCCTTCCCTAATCAACATTCCCCTGGTTTCCATGGTACCTTATTCCCGACTCTCCACATCTCACCCACTTGTTCTCCCCCATCCATATATATAAATACCCTCAAAATGTCCCAACTAACTCACACACCAAAGCATTTATATTTCCCACTAAC
>LBNU01011960.1:236018-272011 GCA_014162995.1 Artemisia annua | reverse complement strand
ATATATATATATATATATATATATATATATATATATATATATATATATATATATATATATATATATATATATATATATATATATATATAAAACACTTGGTAACACCTTTAATCATCATAAAAACATGATATAAACAAGATTGAAAAGTTTTATGAATCCTTACAATGAGTTTGATGATTAACGTGGCTAGGAGGACAAGAAAGACCTAATTTGCTTCAAGTTTAACCCAAATTAACTCATATATAACCCAAAACACTTGATTTAACACCCAAACTAATCTTGATCTTCAAAATTTATGTGTGTAATGTGTGTGTGTGTGTGCACAGCCAAGAGAGAAAGAAGAAGAGGATGAGATGATTTTTAGATCAAAATGACTAGTTAAAGGAAGGTTTGGGTAATAGATTTGGGTAATAAGGTGTTCTTAGGTTAAAAGGGTTTACCTTGGATTTTAGACTTAATCACATGTGTTTAAAAATTTTAGTGGAGATGACTAGATGGTGAGTGGCCGGCTAGGGGATCAAAGGAAGTGGGGGAAAAATTATTTTTGCTCCTCGTTGGTATATCGTGTGTCGGTTTAAGCTTAAACGTACCCGTAACGTCCCGGTTTGACGTTTTTGGACACGTATACATAAAATAAAGTTTTTAGACACGATTTTGTCAGAAATGTAATAAAATGACTTTACTGACTCAAAAATATATTTTCTTGACTTTTACCATAGGTACTGTGGTGTCGGATCGTGTGCAGCGTTGTTTTTCAGAAAAATGTAAGAAAGCTCTCAATAAATTACGAAACTTGTCAGTAACTATCCGAAATGGATTAATTTGCGTTTTCTGATGAAAATAAACTTTTTCAGTAGTGACTGTAAGCTACAGTGTGCAGGACAGCTCCCGAAAATATTCAAAAATGTGCAGAAACATGCAGAAATATGCAAAAATGCATATAATACTCAAAGTAAGTATAATAAATAGAAATTTATTATAAAATTAATTTGTGAAAAATACCATTTGTCACAATTTAGCCTCTAAATCCGTACATATTTGATCATTTATTCCCTAAATCGTTTGTATTTGAGTTTGAGATACTTGGGAAACAAATGCTGGAAAAGGATGCATTTTGGGCTTGATTGACTAGAATACGAAGAAAATGACAACACCCAAAAAAACCCATCACAAAAGGTGGTGTGACGGCGTCACAATTACAGTGTAACTCCGTCGCTTGAAGATGGTGTGACCACTCAATGGATTGAGACGATCTCGAAGTGACGGTGTCAAGACCAAAAGTATGAAAGCTGACGGTGTCACAATCCTTAAGTGACACCGTCACAACTAAGTTGGTGCAAAGGAGAAACCCTTGATGACGGCGGGCTGATGGCATCACAACTTACAAGTGACGCCGTCACGTTTGTAATTATATATATATTTTCCCTTTATTTTCAATATAAGTATGGAACTTTGGAGGACAAACCCTAATACAATTTCTCAGCTTTTGTAGGCTATTTTGCCACCAATAACTCATGTTTCATTTAAGATAAGTTATTCAATTATTAATCATTAAAATATGTCTATGTGTTTTGTGATTATTTGTCTTTCTTTTCTTCGATTTAGCATGCTAGGCTAAATAAATTTTTTGTTTACTTACGATTGCATGAAACCTAGTTGTAGTCTTTAATATTATCGCTTCTTGTTATGACTATTGTAGAATGAGTTATGTTGAAAACTATCTTTTAACTAATGCTAAATGCCCTCGACCTTGTAATTTGATTATGATAAAAGAACATTTGCTTGAGGACAAGCAAATCCCATGTGTGGGGATATTAGATGAGGTGAAATTTCATATGCTTCTAAGGAGTCATTTAGCCTTTAAATTCGTGTATATGTGATAATTAATTTCCTTAAATCGTTATTATTTGATTTTTAGGTACTCGGGATGAAAATGTGGGAAAAAGACAAGTTTCAAGCTCGATTGGATGGAAAAACTAAGAAAATGACAACATCGGGAAAACTGTCATGAGAAGGCCTCGTGACGGCTTCATGGAAAAATAGTGATGCCGTCACCTAGGGGGTGCTGATGCTACAGGCTCTGGAGACGGCCTCAAGTTGACCGTGTAAATACCAAAAATACAGAGGCTGACAGTGTCACAACCCCAACGTGACGTCGTCACAACTAAGTCGGTGCAATATCGAAACCCTAAGAGACGACGAGTTGACGGCGTCAAAGCTCAATGTGACACCATCACATATGTAAAACTATATATATATATATATATATATATATATATATTCACATTGCTTTCATTATTTAGTGTTCAATTTTTGGAGGATAAACCCTAAACGAATTTCTACAGTTTTTAGACCTTTTGGCCATTGATGTCTTCATGTTTGCTTAAAGATAAGTTATCAATTTAATCATTCAATCATGTCTATGTGTTATTGTTTGATTCATTTATTTGCCTTTCTTTTCATTACCATGTCAGGCTAGATTACATAGTATTTGCTTAGGATTGCATGAAACCTAGTTATTGATTGTTGTGTTGTCGTCTCTTGTTTAACGGCAGGTGCATTGGAAAACTATACTAGCTTTAATGTCCACTAAAACATGACTAGTTAATAACTTATGTCTTAGGTAAATTAATTTGAGGTGAGTATTTATTGCGTAGTTAGTTATTGGGTGAACTTGACAAATCGTATAGGCATCGTTCACTTAGGCTAATTTATAGATGTGGGACTGGCAAAACCACGACCGGTAATAAAGAATACTCCACATTGCATTATACAAGGACGTGACAATTTGACATATAACGATTTAACTAGGGAGTAGCGAGATTCTAAGTAAATATGATTTTCCTCTTATAAGAAGTATACAACTTTACTTTTCTAGTCATTAATTTAATTTAGTTTAGTTAGTAGTTAAAAACCAAACTCTTCCAAACGCGAGATTTTACTTGCTTTTAATTAAATATAAAATACCAAAATTAATCTTCACTCAACCCTTAGACTTATCTCGTCATATATTTCGAACCTACCTCACTATTCCTCTAAAGAACGATTAATCTCTCGTGTCTTGCCTATACTACACTACAACGGTTAGGTACGCTATCAAGGAGGATTGTAAAACTTATTCGATTTTGCAAGATTCCACTATTAGGGGGCTAATTTTGAGCTTATATAAATATTTTTTTTACAATATTTATTAGTAATGTGTAGGTTGTAAAAACGTATAATATAAAAAGGTAATTCCGTAACGTTTATCGTAAAGACTAAAACGCGAGTGTATATGACGGGTGAACTTAGAAGTTATAAAAATGTGAAATGAACTTAGTCTCAAGTATAATGACTCTAGAAGTTACAAAATCAAACCCTAAAAATGATTTTCTCTCTCCCCTCTAGGGCGATTGCCTGCCGCCACCCTCCTCTTCAATTTTTTAGCCAAAACAAGACCTAAAATCGCCTCTCTACCAATATTCATGTCTTATTGGTATGCAATCGATCTTTGGGGACTGTTTTCAATCTAGGGGGTGACGTTGAGCAGGTTCAAAACCCTAACCGACTATCTAATCTATTTATTTATTTTTTGGTTAGGTTTCAATCATTCTTGTTACTGTTAGTATGCGATCAAGGAAAAACCTTACTTTTGTGGGTGGTTATCGCTGGTTTATCTTACATCCTTTTTCGTTTACATGTGTGATGGTGATGCGCTCATTGCGAAACCCTTTCTAGGGTTTTTATTATCTTTCGATTCCTGATGGTGAGGTACATATATGTGGCTGCTGTGTATCATTGAATGCAACCCTTATTAGGGTTTCATTTTATAACTTGCTGGTATATGGTTATTGACTTATTGTTACATGCTGAATGATTATAGAACTTCTTGGTTCTTACTTGTTTGGATTTCTGTGGAAGTGAACCCTCGCTAGGGTTTTTTGATTACCTGATCGTTAACCCTTAGGGTTGGGTTATGAGTGTTTTTGTAAGTGGGTTATGGGAGAGATGGACGTTGGTATATGTTTGGGTTTCATTAATGGTTTGAACGACGATTTGATTTGGTCTGGTATACTGCTGCTATTATTATGCTTTTACCTTTTCAGATCGTGTTGGGGGTTTTCCTGTAAGTTAGGGTTTCGCTAAACCCTATGACTATGGCGACCTTGTTTCGATTTATGCTACTACTGCTGTGATTACTCTTGTGCAGATCGAGATTCAGGTATATGCAGGTTCTGGTATGTTAGGGTTTATGTAACCCTATTTGGTGATTATGGACTTTCAGAACTGGTGGTATGTTCTTTAACGATCTGCTTCCGATTTATGTGTGGTCTGTTTGTGGATAGTTGAGTGATTATTGGAATGTTAGGGTTTTGGTTAACCCTATTTCCTTGCTACTGTTATGATCCGATCGGTATTGTATGGTTTTGCGGATCATAGTGTGGTTGAAAGTTAGGGATTGTAAACCCTATATTTTGTCTATGGCAGGTTCTTTTCACATTGATTTCATTCTTCTTCGATTATGCTTGTGATTGCTGATGTTGCTCAAAATTTTACCATGGTGTTAGTGTGGCAACCATTGATCGTTACATGTTTTTGGACGTTAGGGTGGTTCACCCCATGAGTTATTGATCAACTTCTTGGACACAATTCTGATCATGAGGTCCTCGATGGTTGGTTAATTGGAAGTTAGAGTTCTATGGCGCCTTTTGAAGAATCAAGTGTGTCTACTTGAATAGCGGTTAATTTGTTATTTTATTAGTCGTTGTAGTTTATGCTCTATTATTTGTTATAAGTGTGGTTTGTCACTCTTATATAGTGGTTAGTGTAAGTTATAAGAATGTTTTGTCATTCTTATATTTGAGTCTGTAGGTGTCCAGGGACTGTGGCGAGGGAAATCACCCTTGTCTTTTGTACTTCAATGTTTTTTGGATAATATATTTTACCAGGGTGCAGGATTACTCCCCTTTACCCAAAAAAAAAAATAATAATGTCTCTAGTAGTTTAATAATATGTGTATGTAGGGGTGAGCATCGGTCCAGGACCGGACCGGACCGAGGACCGAATTAACCAAAAAGCCAAGACCAAGGACCGGATTGAATGTGGTCGGTCCAATCCGGTCTCGGTCGGTCCGGCCCAACAAGGCCAAATAATCGGTTTGTGGTCCGGACCAGACCGGACCGAGGACCCAATTAGCCAAAAAGCCAAGACCGAGGACCAGACCAAATGTGGTCGGTCCGGTCCGGTCTCGATCGGTCCGGTCCGTTCGGGTCGTTTGCTCAGCCCTATGTGTATGTAAGTGTTAGTCTAAAAGACTATAAGTATTAATCATGAAAGATTTAAACGATTTTGAGTTTATCGGGTAACGTAAAAGCTGTAAATTATAAAATGTCATAAGTATATAAAAGTGAATGACTTTAGGATTTTAAGATGACATGAGCATATCGTGACGTCTAAATGACGTTTAAATAAGATCCTAGTTCGAAGGCGCGTTCATAAACAAGGTTTCCTAAAAAGACAATTTATGCACAAAATGACCCGACAACCACAAAATAAACTTAACACATGTGAGTTTAGTCAAATAAATTATAAAGACTCTAACGGTTGCTAATGGTCACTAACCTGCAAACAGGTAGTTGTCACATATAAGCTCTTCTCCTGGACCTTCAACACCTCAAGATTCTTCTCTAGGACCCTCAATACATCTAAGTTTCTCTTCGGGACCTTCTGTATCTTCACCAACAAAGTGCTCAAATTGCAAGGTCAAAGATCTAAAGATAAAGATGTTGGATGCAAGACTAAACTTTTAGATGAAACAGAAAATCTTCGTATGGAGTAGCAATCCGTATGTTTATTTTAATGTGTTATTTGAGTGTGTTAATCTATATGTTTAGTTTAATATGTTAATGTTTAAACGTTATTAATTTGGAATGTAATTCGTATGATATACTTATTTGTTGTGATTTAACACCGCTCGATATGTTAACATTCATCTAGTTAAGACATTCGTATGTGGGCTCTTGACACTATCAATGCAATTTATTCCTACGAGTAGTATGATTTGAAGATGAGGGGTAGGTTTGGTTCATGCACCTGGATCATGGCTCATGGTTAAAATTCATTAGTTAATCAATAGAATCTTATCAAAATAATTAAGAAATAAAATTGAAATGTATTCTTGATCCTTCAGTAATAATAAATTTCTTATGGATTTATTGGCTCGCTACGTTAACATTCTTCTAGTTAACATTCGTATGTACGCTTTCGATACTATCAATGCAAGTTATTTCTACGAGTAGTATGGTTTGATGATGAGGGGTAGGTTTGGTTCAGGCACCTGGATCATGAGTCATGGTTTACATTCATGAATTAACATTCATTAGTTAATCAATAAAATCTTATCAGAATAATTAGGATACAAAACACAAATGTAGTCTTTATCATTAGCTCATAATCATTTCTTGTTGATTTATTCGCTCGATACATTAACCTTCATATGGTTAACATTCGTAAGTGCGCTCTCGATACTATCAATACAAGATATTCCTACGAGTAGTATGATATGATGATGAGGGGTAGATTTGGTTCAGGTACCGAGATCATGCGTCATGGTCAATATTAATTAATTAAAATTCATTAGTTAATCAATAGAATCTTATCAGAATATTTAGGATATAAAACACAAATGTAGTCTTGATCATTCGCTAATAATCATTTCTTATAGATTTATTCGCTCGACACGTTAACATTCATCTAGTTAACATTCATATGCGCTCTCAATGCTATCAATGAAATGCATGTAAATCCTACGAGTAGTATGTGCTCTTTATACGAAAATATCGACGATACATAATTAACCACCTTTCCAACTTAAACACTTTTCAACTACCAAAATAGTTTTAATAAGTTTTTAATATATTAAGTCTGTGAATAAAACTAATTTATATAATTTTTTTAAATTAATTTTAAGAATTATATATAACTTTAGAAACAATTCATAATGGAAGTACACTTTTAGCAACGACAGTTCGTATTAATTTTTTTTATTAAATTCATTATTAATTATTATTTAATTAAAAGAATATTGATTAAACTTTTAGCTACGACGCCTTTTGTCGCTAAAGGTTTTGACGGGTTAATATTTCTTTTCGCGTCTTTTTTTCATAATTAAAAAAATATGGTTGCCACTTTTAGCGATGATATGTGTCAAACGGTCAAACGTTTGACAAACTAAGAGCTGAAAAAAATGGTGGGCCCGTGGCACATTTAGCGATGACAAGCGTCGTTGTTGTAGCCAAAACCCATTTTTGTTGTAGCGGTGTTATTCTAAGTTTCATCCGGTGACACTAAATGTCACCCCAAAGCTCTCTCGAATTCATTTGTCGTGTCGAGTGCCAGTGTTATTCCACTGATGTTGCTTTTAGTGTGTGTTAGGTCGTATATGTATGTGTATTAGAATTGTTTTAGTAGGTCTCGTTGTTAGTGTTATGAGTGTAAATAAATTATGATTTATTATAAAATAATGAATAAGAAAACAAGAACAAAAGGTGCAAGACAAAATTCTTATTATGAGATGAATCCAAAGAGTTACAAATGTGTTGTATCTATAGGGTAAACAAGTACATTGTTAGGTCACCATTTTGTAGACACAAGTATAGATTTGATGAGAAATGAGATGAGAAATGAGATAGTTGATCTTAGATGATATGAGAAATGAATTTGAAAGAGTTTAGGCAAGATTCAATAAAACCAACAAAGATAAATGTTACATATGAGTTCTATTTATAGGCAAGGAGCTAGGGCAACACTCCCTTCTCCTTCCTATCTAATATTCGTGGGCTTTTAAGGCCTTTTGGGCTTTATGAGCCTTACAACATAAAACATAAGTGAACTAAATAACATAGCAACCTATTACATATTAGGAAATGACCGAGACTTGAGAAATAACGTGAAACGTGATCCTAACAATCTCCCCCTAAGGGTCGGTCATGATGGTCATCAAGGTTGCATGACATCTTTTTCTTTGTCTTTAATCTTTGGCTTTTTTTGTTAGATAAACAATCTTAGACGTCTTCAAAAATTTTGTTAGATAAATGATTCATCGTTCTTTGTTCTTTGTCTTTGATGATGTGATAGTGATCAAGTGATGTCGTGATCTGCCATTCGTCACTTTCTTTGCCTCCAGTGGATTTGCGCCTTTCCAACATGCTCATACACCTTTGACGTTGGGCTTTCATATGTTTGTAGCTCTCATATCATTGTTGTAGATTCTTTGTGTTGACGTAGAATCTTTCTTTGAACTTTGCTTTGCATTAGACCATTGTCATTCCACTTTGTAGATTCTTTCATTCGACATAGAATCTTTCTTTGACTTTTACAATGCATCGATCTTTGAGGAGAGATTTCTTAGACATTGAGCATGTGGAAGTTGGTGTTCATGACGGTGGTTGTACCTGCATTGAAACAATTAGCAATAATACGTCCGGTACTTACAGGTTCGGAATTAGAGATTGTCAACAGCATAGTGTGAAGACTCCTTCTAATCCTTACCAAGGCCGTTCCTAATCGGATACCCCCTAGAGGGCTTACACAGACATACAAAAGTACACCCACGATTAGGTGAGTCGCTGGAGATCACCCCACGACTGTAGACCGTTTGGAATCACCGCAAACACTAAGCGTAATCCACAAGGAATTACCGAAGTTACCTACTGTCAGGGCTGTTTGATGTTGACCCTGGCAGGATTTCCGTTCAATCATTTGAGAAATACCTAAGTAAATTCCCTCATAAACGTTCTCGGCAGATTGCTAAGATCTGCGTAGGACTCGAAAGTTTACACTTAGTGTTCATTGATGCAGAATCACTAGTGTAGAAGTATTAAGTGTTCCTAAGAGATCTTTGATGTATCTCGTGGCTCTAGACTCAATGAGTGCACATTTTAGTCGTCGGAGGTGTGGAGCAGAGTACCTCCTTTTCAATATCAACACACTCGTAATGAGTGGTCAATAGATTATGCAGGGTTCTCCGAGAGAATGAAACAAGTATCTTTTGAGAGATACTTGAGTGGCTAAGAAGGTTAGGTGCATTGCGTCACTGGGTCCATGACGTCTTTATCTTCAATACCGGTGTCGCCTTAGCAACGACCAGTAGAATATGATTTGAACCCGGTGTCTGACCTAAGGTTGAACAAATGGAGGACTATTTCTTTTCACCCTTTTGTTTACATTTCTTTTTAATTCTTCAACCCCTTCTTTCTCCTTTCATTCTTTTCTCCTTTTTCCATATCATACCTAAGGACTTCTAATTTCTAACTATTGGTGTTGTTCTTGGGTAGATCCCTCCGGTTCTGGCGGATCATAGGATGGTTATTCCTAACCTTAGTCACCTCATAACTCCATGACTATCCTATTGATGCCATTCAACCAAACGTTTGAAAAAATCTCTCAAAGTTTTTATGAATATAAAAACTTTTGTTAACACTTTGAGGGTTTTGATTTCTTATGAAAGAATCCCCCTCCACATATGCTCATGAATGTTTTCAAAAATTTGCACATACGGGAGGAGTTGGCACTTTTGAATTGATCCACTCTTATTAGACATATACCCGAGGGACATGTTTACATTGCTTAGTTAAAGGGATCCATTATCAGTTTTTAGGTGATAACTAGCCCTAATGACTAACTTGAAGTTTTTAACATTCCTAAAAGGAAGTTAGACCCGTCAAAGTAAACGTCTAAGAAGAGTTTCTCGAAATGGTACTTTCTACTTGGATAAATCCTTTCGAATACAAACATTTGTTGTTTCATCAATTCATGGGTCAATTCTGAGTCGAGCTCGTACGAAATATAACTTTATATTTTAATCACTTTTTCATCTTCACCCCCTCAAAAATAGCATATCAAATGTTGTTTTTGTCAAACGTTTTGATTAAAATATGCCTTTATGAGTCTTATGGGGAGAATCCCACACGAACTTTTTTGACTGAAGAATGATGTTTTTGGTCAAGTACTCCCCTAAACAAGTGGCTGCATATTGAGGTTAAATACTTATCTTTTGAGTAGAATTTTGAGAAAAACTTTGAAAATTTAATTAATTCTACTCAAAAGTAAGAAGCTTTCGCTCCTTACATGAGGATTGTGGCACTGATGCGTACCACAGGGTCCTTTAAGTACAAAGTGCGGGTTGTACACTGTTATGTGAGCACAAGCTGTAGTAATCACAAATCAATCAATATAAATAAGATATTGAAATTTTGGTACCCGAGAAATCCAAGTTAAGTATCACCAGTGGGCATAGCATCAAAGTCTGTGAATCGAGGATCATGTCGTCTGAAGGTCAAGATCGGGAATGATGGTCGAACACCAATGTAGCTTTCCAATCTCCTGATCTGATCACGATGATACAACCGCTCCTCAATCGTATGAACAAAGTTTTGAACCATCCTTCTTGCATTAGCTTTCCACCTAGTATTTTCACCCTTACTTAACCTCTTCTTTTCATCATGTAATCTTTCGACTAACCCATCACGAACTCTTTGTAGTGTTTCATCACAAAATTTGTGAATCTCATCGAACTTCATGTATCGGAGCTGCCTCTTATCATTGAGATAGGTGATTCCAAATGACGGTTGTTGTATGAGCATAAACTGTGACGATTCTTGAATTCCAAGAAATGTGAGTTGAGGTTTGGTCAGGTTGAGTTTATTTTGATAACTTTCAACGCCCAGCTGAAGATCTTCCACTCTTTCTTGAACTATTAAACGTCTGATGTATAGAAGTAGAGATGTGATGAAGTTGTACTGTGTTGAGGTTGGAAAACGTCTAATCCTCCCTTGAACTTTTTCCAAGTACACGTCTTCTATGTCATTTAGATATAGGTCGGGGAAATCTGATTCTCCAAACTTGTACTCCTTTTCATCTTGTCTCTTGATGATAATCTCTTGCATGAAAGTGTAGTTGAATCTTCGAGACTCAAAGTTTTCCATTATGGCAATGATTCGAGACTTATGCTTCACGTTTTCACTTGACGTCAGATGCAATCTATGAGTATAACCGAGTTTACGACGATCTGGCCAGTGTTGAATACCAAGAAGAGCTTCTCTGTTGTAGGTTACAACTGAGTTGCTGAAGATCGGTGTTGACACTTCAATGCCTGGTAATTCGTACCTAGCAGCAGGAACTGATATCGTCAGTGAAGAAGCATCTCTTTCTTTGGAACTCTCATGGGCATGTTGAAGGTATCGAAGATCGTTGTTGAAGAAGAATCTGTAAGGTATCTTAGGCTTTTCAGGAAATCCTTGCAGAGGTAATGGTTTGGTCCAGTCGGTGAAATAAGGCTTGTTGTGTTTAGAGTGGACGTCGTAGTTAGATTCAGGATTACGCCAGTCGAACGTGCCAGACAAGGTGCATGCGATGTTCTCCATGTGAAATTGAAGTTCAACTTTGTTTCCCAACCTTGATTTGAGAAAGTCAAAAGCTTCACGATTGACCCTTCTTAATTCATCCTTTGCCATCTTTTCAATTTGAAGACCCGCTATGATACTTTGAGTATATTGTAAAGTGTTTCCAGGAAGCGGTTCATCGTCTTCAAGTGGTGGTTGTGATTTGATCATTTTCGTCAACCAATCAGCCTCTGCTGCTTCATCAACGTCTAGCCATGAGAATGGTTTGGACTTCTTCTTCTTTTTCTTTGACTTTGTAGATTTGCCTTTGTCCTCAGTCTTTGATTTTGATGATGGTCCGGGTCTTGACTCCGGAATTTTGGATTCATGAATGGTTGATTCGGGTTCTTCCTGATAATCATTTGTTTGATGCATGAATGGTTCTTCATCGTGTGTAGGACCAGATCCAGAAGCTGGAGCGTGCTTTTGTGTGACAGGAGCTTTAGAGGACTTGGCTGGTGGTTTTTGTGAAGATGATGGACCTTTTGTAGAATTTGGTTTCTTGCTTTGTGAATTGGGATCAGGATCATCATCTTTTCTTGGGCGTTTGTGCTTTCCAGCTGCTTCCTTGCAAGATTCTTTGGATACGATCACTTTCAGAGCCTCGTACATAGTTGTTTCTTCAGGAGTCATTTCTTGTTGTTGTCTTAGTTTAACTGCTCAGCAGTGAGATCGTTTGGTGAGATCGGAGCCTTTTCAGTTTGAAGATAGAACAGTGTTGACCGAAGCATGCTTTCAATGATGTTCTTGATCCTGGTGTTCAGCTCTGTACGAATCGGTATGAGAAGTTTTGACACTTCAGGAGTGGTGATAGTAACAAGGTTGTTGGTGAGAAATTCTTCAGTGTAAGCTTTGATCATTGCGTTCATGTCAGCTGTCATGAACTTATCAACTTGTGCTTTTGTTCCCTGAAGATCCTCAACTTGTTCTGCTAACTTCGTGACCAGTGTTGTTAACTTTTGTACTTGGCCTTGAAGATCTTCATCCTGAGGTTGTATGTCTTTCTTCTTGTGAGCCTGTTTCACAGCTTTCTTGATCCTTTCTGATGCTTTGGTGACTGATGAACTTACTTTTCTCTTGATTGACTTGTGTTTAGATGTTGTTTCTGATGGTGGTGGAGATGAGTGGTGTGATGATGATGTTGAAGACGATTCATTGTCAGATCCAGAAGGCGAAGAATCTGGAGGAGGAGGATCTTTTGGAGGAGAATCCATGGGAATTGGAGGATCCCTTGGAGGTGACTGTTGGTGAAGTGAGTATGGAGGTGAGTTAAGATAAATGTTGGTGTCAAAGAATTTCTCTTGTTGTTTGTTGGATCGTAATACTCTGACCAAACTAACTATATAGCTTGTAAAGGTTTAGCAATCTTGAATAAATCCAAAACTACTAATAATGAAACACTGATATAACTCTATTAAGTATGCAGAATCTACTTCAATAAAGCTAAGAAGAATAATCAAAACTTTAACGATTATATTAAACCAAACTTTGAACCTGCTTCTTATACAGATTCACTAACAACCCTAATCGCTAAATAACTCTTTAATATCGTACGTACTTCTATATATCTCTAATACCTCCTTAGGGGTCCTTTTATAGGCATAAGGAAAACCCTAGTCGGTTTACAATTCTTGTACGACAAGTAAACTAATTCTAGAATATTCTAAACTAATGATTATCTTTTACATAATAATCCTTGAACGATTTGCATAACAGTCCTTTAACTATGGAAGTACTTTGACAGAAGTACTTTGAATTTCTTCAACACAGAAGTACTTCGACTATAAGCAGTACTTTGATCTTCATATCCCAACAATCCTCCCCTAACTTGAATTCTACTTGCTTGATTTCAAGTTCCTTTGTAGTTCTTTATCTTCAACATATTTGGCTTGAGAAAAGATTGTATCTTTTCATTGTCATCATCAAAATAATCTTTATCAGCAACAGTCTTCACAGCAACTAAGATTTTCAGCTACTCAGCAACATATGGCAAAATGTACATCAGATCATAAAGTTTCATACTATTCTCATCACTTCCAGGTGTGTTAACTCCTATGAGAGGTGAATCATTGAAAATTAATGGATTTGATGTCTCTTTACCAAAACCATTAACTCTGGAGTAGCCAATGTTTAGGTTTAAGAACCATGGTACATTGATAACCATATGATTTTTAGCAAATCATCAGCTATCAACGGATTTGTTAAGTCTTTACCAAGAGCCGTTTGCTTTTGGACTAGCTAGTTCTTTTAGTACAATCACTACCATGGTGAACTAATTACCATACAAATGGATTTTCCACAGCCTTTACCACAAGCCATTATCTTGTGGGCTAGCCAACTCTTCACTTTCATAGATATGGTGAGTTGAAAACCATACAATTTTTAGTAAATTTTCAACTAAAAACGGATTTGATAATCACATTAGAGCCGTGCCCTCATGATGAGTCAAACTCTTTCTTGTTTATTAAACATGGTGAGTAGAATACCACTTGCTGTGTAATACAAGTACTAACACCATGTGTTTCTAAAACAAACTGTTGCTTTTATTTTGTGCTTCAAAAAGTTTTTGCACCTTTCAAAAATTACTAATCATTGACAAAAGACTTTACTGGTTTTATGCTGTAAGCAGTACTTTGAGAAAGTACTGTTTGTCTAGCAGTACTTTGAATAAAGTACTTATTCTTCAAAAGATTTATATAACAAAGACCATACCAGTAATCATTCATCATCTTCTGAAGTTGTCCATCTGATAAACAAATCAATCACCATGAGTGCTATTTCATTCTCATGTTCAACTTCCATACCATGATCTAGCATTCTGATCATAAGATCTCTTGTAAGAGGGTATCTCCTTTCTGCTAGAATGTGAATCATGGTACCATCTTCCAACACAAGTAGATGCACTCTTGATAATTCAAAGAATCTCCATCTTGTGATTTCCCAATCTTCTTGAGTATCCCAGAGAGCATCATTACTTGTTTCTTTTGTTTCCCAGATTGTTGTAAGATTACCCAATAAGATTAAGCCTACTCCTCTTGGTGGAATGTGCTCAAAATAGTCTTGTACTAATTGATACAGATGATATAGGTCTTCTCTGTCTATCATATGCAGTATATCCCACAACACACTAAAAGCTGTAAATCTTTCAGCTTCTCTATGAAAGATCAGATAATCTCCTTCTGATGCTTTAACAACTTCAAATGACGAGATTATAGATTTCTTCTCAACAGCTTCTTTTGGAACTAAGTACTCAAAGTCAAAACTCTTAAATAATTTCTCAGCTCATCAACTGTATCTGTTCTCAACTTGAACTTCTTCTGTAGTTGATCATCTTTAGTTGTCCTCTTCCTCTTTGAACCTCTTTTGACAGTTATATCCTTTTCAAAATCAAAAGGAATAATACTATCCAGACTTCTTTTCAGAGACTCTTGAACAACATCATATAAATGTTTCATCTCTGGATATCTCAGCTTCTGTAGACCTTTGTATCCTCTACCCTTTAGGTATCTCATCATGGCATTTCTATCTTTAGCAATGCCTTGTGGCCTTCTTGGTTGAACAGCTGACTGCTTTGACCTTTCCATGTCAGCATTCAATTCAGCCTGAAACTTTTTAGCAGCTTCTTCATTCTTAGCTACCTTAATAGCTCTTAAATCTGCTAAAGTGTACTTCTTCTTCTTTTTCTTCTTTTCAATCAAATTTCCTTTTCCTTTATCCTTAGGATCTACCTCTTGAGTAGGTTGAGAAGAAGACTGTGAAGCTTTAGGTTGTTCAACTCCAGGAATGCTAATGCCTGTTGGTCTTGAGATATTAAGCATGCTATTAGCAATGGTCTCATCATCATCACTAAAACTTTGTGCCTTACTTTCTTCTTGCTGAATTGGATTTGAAGAAATAACTTCTTCATCAAAATCCAAAGTTCTTGGTGTAATCAGATAAGGCCTAACATTACTTTGAGCCACAGTACCTTGAACACTAGTACCTTGTTCAACAGCACCTTGAACATAAGTACTTTGAACACCAGTACCTCCCAAATCCATTTCCTCTGTATCTCCACTATGAATAACAACATTCTCATCTTCAAGATTAATCTGCTCAGTTTCATCACTTTTTCTTTCCACAGTATCTTGAGGAGCAATGTTTTCAAAAAGTGGTGTATCATCATAATGAGCTTCTTCATATGGATTTTCATGAGGTGCAGCATCTTTATTCAAATTCTCATTATTCCTCCCCAATGTGAATGAAGACTGTTTTTTGAGCTTCTTTTTCTTAGACTGAGAAACCTTCTTTGGTTTATGACCAATCCTTTTCTATTGCTTCACCCATAACCTGTGATGTTGAACTAGTGGCCAAACAAACTTACGCATGCATTTGAATTTAGCTTTCAACTTCAAGATCTGAGCAGCTTGAGCATTATTCTCATTCTTCAGCCTCTTCAATTCTCTTGTCAAAGCATAATTATCCATCTTTTCCTCATATTCTCCAGATGTTTGAGACCCATCTGTGGAAGTATAATCATTGGGAGGAGGTGATTGATTGACATCTTTATTGGAATCACCATGGGAAGTAATTTGTGGACAAACAGTACCTTCCTTTTGAGTAGTATATTGAGAAGATTCATCACGAGCTGGTATTGGAGCAGTACATTGAGAAGCAGTACCTTCTCTTGAACCTGAATGCTCAGTCTCATTGGATGAACCAGCTTCCTCCCTAACAGCCTGTACTACTTCCAATATATGAGCAGTCAAAGGTGTATTGCGCCCAGAAAACAAAATACTATTTGTAGCCATGAATGTGAACACCTTCTTAGGAAGTACAATAGCAGGCAAGAAGCTTGGAGGCTTAGGAAGATCCTCAAGCTGTTTGTTCAAGAACAATTGAACAAACCTAGGGTACATCAAAAATGGTGAACCATTATTGATGTGAGAAAGCATACCATCAAGAATCATACGTGAGAAATTGAAAGGTTGATTGGTAGCTAATCC
The DNA here is from genome assembly GCA_014162995.1 of Artemisia annua. NCBI lineage: Eukaryota > Viridiplantae > Streptophyta > Magnoliopsida > Asterales > Asteraceae > Artemisia > Artemisia annua. The sequence goes on along the minus strand of LBNU01011960.1, from coordinate 255,606 downwards.
CACTAAAGCAGAAGCAATGCTTGTAACAAATTGATCCCAGGCAGTTCTTTTGGGACTCAAGCAATGAAGTAATACATGAATGAGGTATTTCCAATGAGAACAAAATAAAGGCTTCTTAAAGGTAGTTTTAGTAAGATCACCTTCATACCCTATATCTCTGAGTGTGTCCCAAAGTACTTGGTTATCAAAACGAATAGCCCCTACTTCATCATGAAACAATAAGTCCTCCCTTATTGTGGCCTCTGTAAGATCAGGATTGACCAAAAGAGCGTAGTTAAACCAGATCTAGCAGTAGCCCAAAACTGTTGAATCCATGGTCCAATAAGATCAGGATTGACCAAAAGAGCGTAGTTAATTGCAGACCCAGTTAAAAAATCGCTGATAGCATGAAAATTAACATTCTCCGGTGTCTTGTCCAAATTAGCGATCATATTGTGCTTGCTACAGGTTTCACGAGCCATTGGTTGATTTGGAGAAGAATATGGTAGGTGAAAGTGGATTTGGTGATAGATGTGGTGATCGTGGAATGAAGGGATGGATAAGAATAAAGGTGAGAGTAAAAATCGGTGGGAGCGTTAAGGGTATAAATTTGGGTAAGATATGAGAAAATCAAGGCCCAAAATAAAAGTTACCATTATAATATTTGCAGTTTCCCCCTCCGTAGCAAATTAATTGACTTTTTACCCCCATTTATGACCGTTGGAACAGTTTCCAATAAGACAAAAGTACTTTCCACCGAAGCAGTACTTTCCAACCAAAAGTACTTTCACTGAGAAGTACTTTACTCTAAGTACTAAGAAGTACTTTCCTACCTCAGTAGTTTTCCATCCTTATTACCAAACATAGATACACAAGAGTAAACACATCAAAGAACATCTGCACCAAATAACTTTATTGCCTCCCCTCAAACAAAGCATAGGGACTAAATACACTAAAACCAATACTTGCTAAAGTACTTTCCAATTGTAAGAAAGTATACTAAACTAAACTAAATCCTCCCCTCAAATTTAGCCTAATAGTTAATCATACCAATACTCACCACTAAATGATTGAATCTTGAAACATCAAATCTCTTTGTGAGTAGATCTGCTACATTGTCATCTGTGTGGACCTTAACCACATTAATAAGCCTGTGCTCATAACAATCTCGAATAAAATGATGCCTAATCTGAATGTGCTTGGTCTTGGAATGATAAACAGGATTCTTCACAATGCAAATGGTACTCTTATTGTCAATATTGATAGGAGTATTCTTAAAACTAAATCCATAATCCAAGAGTTGATTCTGCATCCAAAGTACTTGTGCACAACAACTTGCAGCATCAACATATACTGCTTTAGTGGAGGATGTTGCTGCAATGGTTTGCTTCTTACTATTCCATGAGACTAATGTGATTCCAAGATATTGGCATCCTCCAGTTGTTGACCTTCTTTCATAATTATCCCCAGCATAATCACTATCTGAAAAAGCTTCCAAGTGAAAATATGAATCATTGGGATACCATAAACCTAGCTTAGGTTGATGATTGAGATATCTAAAAATCCTCTTGACTGCATTCATATGAGAGACCTTGGGTGAGACTTGATATCTTGCACATAAACATACAGCAAACATAATATCAGGTCTAGATGCTGTCAAGTACATAAGACAACCAATCATTGATCTGTAAAGTTTGACATCCACAGCTTCTCCATCTTCATCCTTTCCTAATGCTTTAGTATGATCAATAGGTGTGGTTGCTGGCTTGATAGTTGGGAAGTCAAATCTTTTAAGAATGTCAGCAACATACTTATCTTGGTTAATGAAGATTCCACTCTTTGTTTGTTTAACTTGAAGCCCTAAAAAGAAAGTTAATTCACCCATGGAACTCATTTGAAACTCTTGTTGCATGAGGTGCTCAAATTCCTTCAGCATTGACTGTTTTGTAGCTCCAAAAATAATATCATCCACATAGACTTGTACAAGCATAATATCCTCTTTGTCTCTTTTAATAAACAAAGTCTTATCAATTGCACCTTTCCTGTAGCCATGTTCCAATAGAAAAGAGGAGAGTCTAGCATACCAAGCTCTAGGAGCTTGATGAAGGCCATACAGAGCCTTGATAACTTTATAGACTTTGTTTGGATGTGCAGGATCTTCAAAACCAGGAGGTTTTTTAACATAAACTTCCTCTGTAATTGTGCCATAAAGAAAGGCACTTTTGACATCCATTTGATAGACAGGAAATCCCATATATGATGCAAAAGCAAGAAATAACCTTATAGCTTCAATTCTTGCTACAGGAGCAAACACTTCATCATAGTCTACCCCCTCTTCCTGTCTATACCCTTGTGCAACCAAACGTGCTTTGTTCTTACTTCTTAATGACATTCCCTCTTTCATCTCTCTTAATCCTGAAACCCATCTTGTACCAATTAATCTCTTTCCATCTGGTAAGTCACATAATACCCAAACATTTTGAAGCTTGAATTGTAGAAGTTCTTCTTGCATGGCTTAAACCCAACTCTCAATAGTTAACGCTTTAGCCACTGACTTGGGTTCATCTTGAGATAGAAAGCAGGCAAATAGGCATGTTTGTTGATCCTTATGATTCATCATGTTCTGCTTATAAACAAAGCTAAGTAAAGCATTATGTTGCTTAGAGAGACTTTTAGCTTTTGATCTTGTGATTACTCCTGAAGTGGGAGATCCAATGATTTTACTAGCAGGATGATTCTTATGAACTCTTAAAGTATGAGTTGGAGGAACTTGAAGATCATCTTCCAAATTTGTGTAGTCAGGACCTTCATGTGAGAAAATGCCTTCATCTTGCAACTCATCATCAGATTCTTCAAACTCAGGCATGCTTGGATCATTCAAATTATCGGTGTTGGTCCAATTGGATGTGCCTAAGCCACCAGAAGTACTTTCAAATTGATCAGCAATACTTTGATTCAAAAGTACTGTGAGAGGAATCTGTGAACTTAGTCTTCTTCTTTACTGCTTCATAAGCCCTCCTTTGAGCATCTTCATAGGAATTTGCAAAGGTTTCTTGAAAAAGCATTCTATTAAGTTCCTCTGGAATGGCTTGATCTGCATCAGATAATGTGGAATCTGGTTGAGCAGTACTTTTCTCCTTTTCAATACTTATGGGTTCTTCATCAGGAACATATTTAGGGCTAACTTTGACTCCATGAACAATGTACTGGGAATCTTCTTCTTGGTGAACAACTTGATTTTCTTCTCTGACAGGCACATAGTTCATAGAAGGAGTCAAAACATCAAGATCAAACATCCAATCAGGGCCTTTACCTTTTAGATTTGCTTGATCTTCAAGAAACTCAACATGAAGACAATCTTGAACCTTTCTTGTAGCCCTATTGTACACTCTAAATCCTTTACTATTGGTACAGTAACCCAATAGGTATCCTTCATCTGACTTGCCATCAGACTTTCCCAGAGTATCAATAGTGTTTAGAATAGTCAAAGGACAGCAAAAAGGTTTCATAAAATCAATACTTGGTTTCTTTCCCATAAGAAACTCATAGGGTGTCTTCATCTGAGGTTTGGTGATTGACACTCTATTCAACACATAACAAGCAGCACTTACAGCTTCAGCCCAAAATTGAATAGGTAATAAAGAATCTGCAATCATTGTTCTTGCTGCTTCTATCAATGTTCTATTCTTCCTTTCTTCAACACCATTCTGCTGAGGAGTTCTAGCAATGCTAAACTCCCTCTTGATTCCTTTCTTGGCACAAAATTCATCCATAAGCCTGTTTTTGAATTCAGTCTCATTATCACATCTATTGGATCTGACTTTGAGTCTTAATTGATTTTCAAGGGCTATTATAAGATCATGAATAGCATCGAAGGTTTCATCTTTAAATCCCAAGAAAAAGACTTGTTAAGAATACGTTTATTCACATTAAAGACTCGGTCACCTCGAGTATATTCAAGCATCAAGTAGCTCGTAGTATTTATCGTAGTAGTTAGTATATTAATAGTTTATTAGTATGTAAATAGTATTCGTGGAGTGAGTCGGGTCTTCACCCACTGTGCTCGCTCTACAGCCTGTTTCATGAGGCACTTAGGACTTTGTATAAATACCCTCTCCCACCCAAGGGAAAGGGTTGGACCTTCTCTTAAATCTAATATTCTCATCTTTTACTTTCTCTCTCTAAGGTTCCACTTTCTCTCTCAAGCTTTATATACTAAACGCCACACATAATCCACCATATGAATATGTTTGTGACTTAATGATTATGCTACAATTGGTATCAAGAGCCAAGGTTTCACCCTAGGGCCTTGCTTTGTCAGATTTGGTGGAGTTTTTAGTGTTTTAGTTAGTTAGAAAAAGTTCTCTTATTCTACCTCTTGGTTTGATCTTGTTAGTGATATTGGATATGTTATAGACGTACTTTCTTGATTAGTGGTGTTTGTTTTACTTAGTTCTTCGGTTGGTTAGGCTGAATCATTCGTTGGTTGGGTTTTTGAAGTGATTTGGGTGATTTTTCTTGGTAGCGTTTACCTCCTCTGCTTCACGTTCTTGGTAGCGTTTTGCTTTGGTCTTCAGCGTTTAGTTATAGCGTTTAGTAGGATTTACTATATTTGGACTTCAGGACAAAACGGTAGATAGCGACTGGTTTGGCATCTTGTGGTAGCGTTTTAGTACTTCTAGCGTTTAGTGGTTTCAGCGTTTACCTCCATCTAGCGTTTAGCTCAGTCCAGCGTTTAGCTCAGTCCAGCGTTTAGCTCAGTCCAGCGTTTATCTCAGTCCAGTATTTAGCTCTGTTCAGCGTTTAGCTCAGTTCAGCGTTTTGATCAGCTCAGCGTTTAGCCCTGTTCAGCGTTTAGCTCACCTCTAGCGTTTTGCTACTACTGCCCAGCGTTTACCTCTAGAGTTTACCTCTCAACCAGCGTTTACCTCTCAACCAGCGTTTACCTCCAGGGACTTGATAGCGTTTAGTGAATTACTTAGTCGTGAGTTTCTTGTGATTAGTCAACTTCTTGTATGTGGTGAATTGTTGTGACTCTTGTCGTTTCGATTAATCCGATTGTGATTTGACATTGTGAGATAAATCTTATGACTTGACTTATTGCGATTGGAGTGATTGTAACTTGACTAGTTGTAACTTTACGCCTAATGCTAAGTTGTGACCGATCTAAGAACGTACTCTAAGGAAAATTTGCTAATTATATCTTTCGGTTTCTTTTGTTGACTTTAGTAAAATCCCGGGAAAGAATCGATTTCTCGGTTTAAGTCACAAGAGTTGTAAAATCCCGCTTAAGATTCTATCATGGCTACTACTTCTGATGATATTCAAGTTGCCGGGTCCGATACCCGACCTCCTATGCTGGATAGGACGGATTATGAATCATGGGCTCAAAGGATTCAACTCTACTGCTTGGGTAAGGAAAATGGTGTCAACATACTTAAATCGATTGATGAAGGACCCTTTCAGTTGGGCACGGTTAGAGACACCATCGCTGCTACAGACAATCAACATGCAGTCCTTGGAAATCCCAGAGCTCGGACTTATGATGACCTTACTGAAGAGGAGAAGAAGCGTTATGATGCTGATATTAGGGCTTCAAACATCATCATTCAAGGAATTCCCAAAGACGTGTACAAGCTCATCAACTTCAACACTGAGGCCAAAGCAGTATGGGACAATGTCAAAATGCTCCTGGCTGGATCTGAATTAACCAAAGAAGATCAGGAATCCCAACTATATTATGAGTTTGAACATTTCAAGCAGAATCCTGGAGAAAGCATCACTGACTACTATGTCAGGTTTCACAAGCTTGTGAATGACATGAGAATCATCAAGATGACAATGCCCAACATTCAGCTAAACTCCAAGTTCGTGAACAACATGGCACCAGAATGGGATAGGTTTGTGACAGCTGTGAAGCTCAACAAAGGATTGAGAGATACCAACCATGAACAACTTTACGCATATCTCCAACAACATGATAAACATGCTAACTATGATCGTATGATGAGGGAAAAACTCAATCCAACACCTAACCCTAGTGATGCTAACTCACAACTTGCTTTTGTTTCAAGTGTTCAACTTCATCATCAACCAACCAATGATCAAGCTCTTTACAACCCTACTGCACCAACACCTTTGACATCGCTTGGGCAATCATCCGGGATCACACCATCTGTAGTTAACACCCATCAGGACTCGGGATACTCTCACACGGATCAGATGATTGATAACCTCACAAACCAAGTATCCTTACTTGCCCAGNTTTTGTTTCAAGTGTTCAACTTCATCATCAACCAACCAATGATCAAGCTCTTTACAACCCTACTGCACCAACACCTTTGACATCGCTTGGGCAATCATCCGGGATCACACCATCTGTAGTTAACACCCATCAGGACTCGGGATACTCTCACACGGATCAGATGATTGATAACCTCACAAACCAAGTATCCTTACTTGCCCAGTAATTCAGAGCAACTCTTCCTCAAACCAACAACCAACTTCGAATTTCCTCGAATCCACGTAATCAAGCCGTTGTGGAAGATGGAAGGGTTGTGGTTCAAAATTTCAAGGAAGACAATATGAATCAAAGGAATGGTATTCGTGGAAATGTGTAAAACATAGTTGGGAATGCACTTCAGGGGCAAGCAAGGCAACCTAAGTGCAATAACTGTGGAGGATTGGGACACATTGCTAGGAATTGCAATCAACCAAAGCGTCCCCAAAACTCCGAGTACTTCAAAGACAAGATGCTGTTGATGCAAGCTCAAGAGAATGGGGCGGCATTGGATGAGGAGGAGTTACTGTTTCTGGCAGGAAATGATGGGAACACATTTGATGCTGATGTTGATAATCAGCCTGTGCAAGACTTGCCCCTTAATGATCCCAACATCTTCCAGGCCGATGACTGTGATGCTTTCGACTCAGATGTTGATGATGAGCCTACTGCACAAACCATCTTCATGCAAATCTGTCTGCTGCAGCTTCATCAGGACAACCATCCAACTCCTCTACCGCACCAATCATCTCTGAGGTACCCACATCGCCTCACAAGCATAATATGTGTGATGATCAAGAGGTTTACCACGAAATACAACCGCCTAACACCGTTGCTACTAATACTGTTAATATGGGGAATAGTAATATAATTCCATATGAACAATATGTGAGTAACAACGGGTCGTCGGTTGTATCAAGTAGTGCACCTCTCAGTATTGCTAATGACTGCGATATGTATGAGCCCTTAGAGCATGTCCCTAATGATATATTGGTCTCTAGAATTAATATGCTTAAGGATCAGGTTGCCATTTATGAACAACGTGCTAAATTTGAATTAACTGATCGTGAGTAGAAAATGGATTTGCAATTGCATGTACTTATTTCTGAACGTAATAATTAGGAAGAAACTTTGAACAGGGAATTGGAATCACTGAAAAGACAACTGGATCAATCGGTTAAACAAAAACAAAAAATCCAAGAAAATATAAAAGTTCTGAAAAGTGATTTCCAAGAAAAGGAAACTAAGCTCTTAGAGCATGTGCAATGGTAACACGAGTTATTCAATAACTCAGCGCCACGTCAGCTTTAACACAATAACTCAACACCCACAACAATAACTCAACCTTAACCCACTTTAACTCAACTTTTCATATATTTTCAAATTCAACTCTAAACTAAAACTAATACTTCATATATTAAAAACCATAACATTCATTCTTAAAATATATTACAATACGCATGAAAAAAATACATTACGAAATTATTAAAAAAAAAACAAAAAAAACAAACAAACAAACAAAAACAAAAAACATTACGAAAAAAAAAAAAACATTGCAGCCCAACAACACCCATTGCAGCCCAAGCCCAATTACAGTAAAACCTACAAACCCACCTCTCTTTCTCCTACAACCAGACGCCACCTCTCCTCCTTTACTACTCCTACAAACCAGACGCCATCAACATCAAAGTACCCCATCAACACCAGACGACACCTCGCAGCAACAACATCAAACATCCAAGGGTGGCAAAATGCAATTTTGTTTTATACCCATTGAAGCTCGGTAACGTAGCGTTAGTGGATTAACGCTCAGCGTTAACGCAACCTTAACGCAAACGAGCACATTGGCTAACGCGACGTTAACGCACAAAACTGCCCCTTTAACGCACCTCGTGCGTTACCGATGCGGATGCTCTTAGATGATTTTTCCAAACTTAAAACGTTAAAGAATAAACTTGAAAATAAGTTGTACACGCAAAGACAAACCATTCAGACTGCTCAGATGATCCACAATCATAAAACATTATGCGATGAACATAGTGATAAGGATGTATGCAAGCCCAAATCTAATTTCCTTAGGAATGTTAAGAATGCCCAACCTGCACTACATGATGCGTGTGTTTTGCTTGAGCCTGGTCATGCCCCCCTGATGTGACATCGTTTGATGAGTCAAATGAAATTGAAGAGGAAACTAGACTTAAGTTGGCTGAAAAGTTAAAGGATCCCATGTGCATTAGAAATAAGATTCTGTACAAGTATGTTTACTCTAAAGATAATAGAATTGCAATCTTTGTCCCTTAAAAGAGAATAGCTCCAGAGCATGTGTTCTGGAACCATGATCTTGAAAAAATGCAAGTCGAAAGGATTGTGGGCAACACCCGTACCATGTTTAGGATTGCTGACCCTACAATATACCCTAATAACACACCCATGCGTCTTGTTCCATTTACTCTTCCCACGCAAAATAATACTTTAATTGCTCTTTATGTGCTTGGTCAATTATTCAATGATTTTGATAATACATGTAAAAAGAGAATTACACCAACGGGTATTACGGAAGGGGAACGGGGTTTTGAACAAACTAAATGATGCTATCAAACTGAAGTCATGCCATTTTTTAAGCTTGTAAAAGAACATTTCGAGGATCTTAAGGAAACCTTAAACAAAGAAGTGGCTGATATGAAAGACGTGTTTAAGTGTGTGGAAAACGAGGGTAAACAACTGGCGTTAGATCTTAAACATAGTGAAATTGAGAGAAAAAACATTTGTATCATGAATAAGAATTTGATTGCTAGTTGTGTTGCACAGGATGTGTTTTATACTGCTACTGAATCTGCTTTATCTATGTGCCAATTTCATGAAATGTCCATTGCATTGAATGTCTTTCAGAATCGTGTTGTTGAGCTTGAGGGGGAGAATTTTAAATTGTGTGAAAAAATTCAAAACGATGACCATGATAACATGGTTAGGCATTTGTCAAAACTAGAGGTTGATAATCTTAACTTGCAATTAAATTATCAACAATTAAAAGAAAGGATTAAAACCTCAAATGCCAAGACATCTTCGGATGCTCCTGAATTTGATGCATATTTTGAATTATGCAAACGTGATGAAAAGATTCAAGCTCACACTAACACGATTCAGAAACTGAGGGCTCAAATTGTCCAATTGAAGTCAACCAAGTATGTTGTGACTGACACCAATAAACCTTCGTCGTTAGATTTTCAGAATTTTCACTATCAAGATACCATTAATAAACTACATCGTGATATTGAGTGGTTTCAAGCTGAAGATTCCAATACTAAACAACGTTACAAAGAGTTATACGATTCAATCAAAATCACACATGTGAAAACCAATGAAAAAATAACTTCTTTGCTTAATGAAATTGAAAATCTAAAGACGAAGGTGAAAGGTAAAATGCCAGTCACCATCAGTGATCTGAATGTTCCAAAGGTTTCTGCTGTTAGAAAATATGATGTTGATGCTATCAATATCCCACTTCCTCTTAGGAACAATAGGTCTGCTCACTATGCGTATCTATCATACCTTAAGGATAGTCTAGACATGCTTCGCGAGACTATCGAAGAGGATAGGACAGTGAAATCACAGGATAGTGCTATTCTAGATGCCTGCTTTCTCACTAAACGATCCCAGGAACTCTTAGAATATGCCATTGGTACATGTCCTAAGAATGACAACAAGCAAGATAGGCTCACTACATCATCCTCAATGACTAAGAACAAGCATGTAACCTTTGAGGCACCTTCGGAAACTTCAAATCCCAATACATCAAAACTTGCTCAACAACTTGGAGTGAAAAAGACTAAGGTTCCCATCAGTCCTTCTAGAGGAGTTAATAGTGACACTAAAGCTAGAAAGTCCAAACCTATGAGAAATATAATAAATGATAAGACTTCATCAGCTGAAAGTGTTCCTAAGAAGAAAGTAGAAGACAACATGAGGAACAATAAGTCGGATTTGAGCAAAAAGGATCATAATTCAAGCCCTAATTCAGTTTGCAAAATTTGTAATGAATGCTTAATTTTGGCTAATCATGATAAATGTGTTGTGAAATATTTGAAGTCATCCAACAAAACCCCAGTTAAGAAAGTTTGGAGAGCTAAACGAACTAAGCAAATTTGGAAAGCAATAGGAAACGTGTTTGCCAATGTTGGTTATCAATGGAAGCCCACTGAAAGGAAATTCACTTTAGGAGTACAGTGCCCTTTAACTAGGATAACTAACTCTAAAGTAGTACCTATTAAGAAATGGAAGCCAACTGGTAGAAATTTCCCTTTAGAGGCCCAATGTCCTTTAACTAGGCCCATTGCATCTACTAGTGAACTCTCCACCATTGAAACAAATGGACCTAAGGTCTTAGTTGCTGCAGAATTTGTTTGCACTAACCAACAGGAACCCAACTTAAATTGGGAATCCGGCACTCCAAACTCTCTTGCTTCGTCTGTTTTCAAATGCAGGTCGTACAAATCGTCCTTTGACATTTGGACTCAGGCTGCTCATAACATATGATCGGGGATCGCTCTCGGCTCTAGAATTTCGTGAATAAGTTTACCGGGACAGCTAGATTTGGGGAACGACTATTTTAGGGAAATTATGGGTTATGGAGATTATATCTTTGGTGACAGTGTAATCTTACATGGTATCGTGAAAGGACTTGGTCACAATTTTTTCTTTATTGGTCAATTGTTGTGATTCCAATCTCGAAGTTGCATTCAGAAAGCGCACTTTCTTTGTTAGAAAATTGGATGGTGTTGATCTTCTTTAAGGCAGTTGCGGCACTAACTTGTACGCCATCTCTATTTAAAGAAATGATGTGGTCCTCTCCTATTTGCTTGCTGCCTAAGGCCTCAATGAACAAATCGAGGATATGGCACCCACGTTTAAATCACTTGAACTTTGGTACCATCAATGTTCTTGCTTGCAAGGACTTTGTACGAGGTCTACCCTGATTAAAGTTCGAAAAGGATCATCGTTGTTCGGCTTATAAACTGGGCAAAAGCAAGAAGCATGCCCACAAACCCAAAACTGTATACACCATCATGGAAGTTCTCCACACCCTTCGCATGGATCTATGCAGACAAATGAGTGTGCAGAGTTTAAATGAGAAGAATTACTCTCTAGTTATCGGTGATGACTACTGTCAGGTTACACGGGTGAAGTTTTAGAGAAACAAGGATGAAACTTCGGAGATTATCATCAAACGGATCTAACAATTGCAAGTGAGACTCAACAAAACCATAAGAATCATCCTCACCGATAATGGAACTGAGTTTGTTAACAAACAACTCACTCAATATTATGAAAGTATTAGTATCACTCACTAGAAAAGTGTTCCATGCACTCCTCAGTAGAACGGCATTGTTGAATAATGAAATCGTACTCATATGGAAGGTACAAGAACCTTGATGATATCTTCTAAGTCTCAGATGTTTCTTTGGGCAGAGGCCATTGCTACTGCTTGTTACACCCGAAACCGATCCTTGACATATACTCTCCACAACAAAACTCCATATGGGCTGATACTTGGCAAGAAACCAGATCTTTCTTTTCTTCAAATGTTCGGTGCTCCATGATATCCAACAAGTAATAGTCAAGATCTGGGAAAACTTAAAGCTAAAGCAGATATTGGACTCTTCGTTGGGTATGCACCAGATCGTAAGGGATACCGAATCTACAATTAACGAATCCGATAAATTATGGAAACCATTCATGTGACATTCAATGAGCTGAATGAGCAACCGGTTCCTGTACACATGAGTTCAGGACCCGCGTCTAAACTTTTGTTTACTGGACAAATTAGTTCAGGTCTTGTACAGTATTCCACGCCTGCAGTACTTTATGTACTTCCTACAAGTAAGGATTTGAAGAGTTTGTTCGATCCGATATACGATGAATACTTCGAGTCACCAACTGTTGACACTCTTGTACCATCAGTTGATGTAGCTCCTGTTCCAAACAATTCAAATGGTCCATCTATTTCTGTCTCAATTGATCAAAGATGCACCATCTGCAAGTTAGTCACCTTCATCATCAAATCTTCAATCTCCTTCCGTACATCAAAGCACTGCAGTAGACAATTCTTTTGAAGTGAATTCATTTGCTTCTCCTGATGATGCTCCGTTCGAAAACATACTTGCTTCTGAATCTTTATTTGAGGCATCCTCTTCAGGAGATCTTAACACAGCTACATCAGTTCTCTACCCTCAACCACATGAGCATCTCTGATAATGGACCAATGACCATCCGATTGAGAACGTTATTGGGAACTCTTCTCGACCGGCGTCTGCACGAACGCAAGTTGCCATATAAGCCTTATGGCACTTTTATAATTCCTCACTATCTAAAGTCGAACCCAAAATATTTCAAGACTGCTATCTCAGACGACTGTTGGTTGAATGCGATGCAAGAAGAAATTCATGAGTTCTATCGAGTTGAAGTATGGGAATTGGTACCATCTCCAGACTGTGCAATGATTATAGCTCTTAAGTGGATCTTCAAAGTGAAACTTGATGAGCATGATGACGTTCTGAATGCAAGGCAAGGCTTGTTTCTAAGGGATATCGTCAAAAGGATGGCATTGATTTTCAGGAATCTCTCGCTCCGATTGTTTGTATTGAATCCAGTGGAATATTTCTCGCTAATGATGCAAGTCAGAACATGTCGGTCTATCAAATGGAAGTGTAAATTGCATTTTCTGAATGGGCTCTTTATGGCCTAACGCAAACGCCTAGGGCATGGTACGACACAATGCCATAGTTTCTGCTGGCAAACGGATTCTCCAAAAGTGTGGTGGAACTATTCTTCTTGAGGAATGAGTATCAGCTGGCAGACGTCTTTACTAAATTTCAATTTATTCTCCCGCGGCTTGGAATGAAGAGTCTTACGCCAGAATCACTCAAAAGTCTTTAGGAAGAGAATGAGGAGTAATGGATTCAGATCATATCCTTGTATATAGCTTAAAACCAAATAGAAAATAGAAAACTATAAAACCTATAAAAACCATAAAAATCTGAAAAACCGAAAAATACCAAAAATAGTTCTACTTTAGGCATGTCTTCTATTTATCGATAACATTTACGGTCGTCGAAATGTCATTCAATAATGACACGGGACTTTAAATGAAGCTCGAGTGGAAGTTAAACTAAACGGTTAGAACATGTCTTTATGGCTTGCAGTTACTTTAGACTGTAACCCACACTTAAAATTATGGTTTGCTATTACTTCAGATAGCAACCCGATTTTCAAAAAGAGGAAAATACGTCGCCAAAAAGACAGTTGTTCCTAACAACGGGTGAAGTTCACTCGGGCACGGATTACTTTATATCCATGTTTCTCCGAAAATATGTACGCTTCAGTGCATTATTTATTGATAAAGAAGAGAAGTCTTCTTTCCATCGCAAATGTTTTCCCTTTTATGATTTTTCTGGAAAATATTTGTGAAAAACTTGGTGGTACCATGAGTTTTTGTAAATCAATCAGAACTTAATCGTGTCTTAAAATCACTCAATCAATGACAAATATTTTTCCAAAATTATAAATGGTTCATTGATTGAGGGGGAGGGTGATTTCAAAATCTTATAAATAACCACAACAAGCTTTTGTATGCATAATCAGCAGTGAATAAAGAAAGTGTGTTTCATGTTGTGTGTCAACATATGATTTTTTCGTGAGTTTCTAATTAAAATCTAAATCATTTCAAAAACTCATCATTTGTGACACATAACGAGTAAAAGTTTCGTCTCATTTTCAGAATATACTTAAATCAGTCCACATTTTCTCCCAAACTTGTTTTTAACTTATTTAAATCAATTGGGATCACAAAATCCCAATTGACTTGAAATTTGTGATCGGGGGAGAGAATGTGATTTATGTAAAGAAATCTGATAAAAATGTGATATTTTGGAATCAAATGTATGCTCTCCCATATGTGCCAAACTCTTTTATATATGAATGCACATATTGAGGGGGAGCAAAATAGCTTTCGGTGACAAATTGATTTAGCATCTCATGTGAGCGTGACTCAGACTTAACAATCGAATTGACGAAACACAAATGTTAGTATTCGAAAGGATTTATCCAAGTAGAATGTACCGTTTCGAGAAACTCTTCTTAGATGTGTACTTTGACGGGTCTAACTTCCTTATTAAGGAATGTTAACAACTTCAAGTTAGTTATTAGAGCTAGTTATCACCTAAAAGCTGATAATGGATTTCTTTAACTAAGCAATGTAAACGTGTCCCTCAGGTATATGTCTATTAAGAGTGGATCAATTCAAAAAGTGCGACTCACCCCGACATGTGCAAATTTCTATCAAAAATATATGAGCACAGTTAAGGGGGGAGCATTTGAAAATCCTAAAACCCTCAAAGTGTTACCAAAAAATGCATTTCTTAATCATGAACACTTTGAGAGAATTTTCAATCATTTGGTCGATGGCAACATAGGATAGTCATGAAGTTATAAGGTGGCTAAGGTTAGGAAAACCGTCCTATGATGCGCCAGAACCGGAGGGATCTACCCAAGGACAATACCGAATAGATAGTACTAGAAAGTCCTTAGGTATGATTATGAAAAAAGGAGATAAATGAGAAAGGAGAAAGAAGGGGTTGAAGAATTAAAAAGAAATGAAATGAGAAAAGGTGAAAAGAAATAACCCTCCCATTATTCAACCTTAGGGCAGAAACCGGGTTCAATTCATAAGCTACTGATTGTTACTAAGGTAACATCGGTATTGAAGACAAGACGTCATGGACCTAGTGACGCACTGCACTAAACCTTCTAACCACTCAAGTTCTCTCAAAAGAGCTTGTTTCATTCTCACGGGGAACCCTGCATAATCTATCGACCGCTCATTACGAGCTATGTTGATATTGAAATAGGAGACACCGCTCCAGTCTCCGATGACCAAATAATGCACTTATCGAGTCTAGAGCCACGAGATGCATCAAAATATCTCATAGGAACACGTGCTACTTCTACCCTGGTTGGTCAAGGGGTATCTTTATGAGTCCTACGCAGATCTTAGCAATCTGCCAAGAACACTTATGAGCGAATCTACTTATGTAATTTCCAGTGATTGAGTGGAAATTCCTGCCAGGGTCAACATCAAACAGCCCTGAAAGCAGGTCACTTCGGTAATCCCTTGTGGGTTACGCTTAGTGATCGTGGCGGTAAGCCCTTTCAAGGGTATCCGATTTAGGAACGGCCTTGGTAAGGTTTAGAGAAAGTTTTCATACTATGCTGTTAACAATCTCTAAGTCCGAACCTGTAAGTGCCGGACGTATTATTGCTAACTGTCTTATGCAGGAATTCTTGGCGTATGTTGCTGATTGCCGAAAAGATGTTGATCCATCACCTCATGCTCACACCTCAACATCACAACTTATGAAATCATGATCATTTGATGGGCCTCAACAATGCTTCCACAACTCTGATGCTGAAGATCATGTCTCTTAAAAGGTGTGAGCATGGCAATGCTAAGATATCTACATCACATGGAGACGTTACCACACAAAGATGACTTGAAGCTATTCTTTCGGATGATAAACACGAAGTCATGTCAACGGTCATCTGACGCTTTGAACAAGTCACCTCAAATCTACAGCTGAAAGCACAAAGCTTGCAATAATGAAGAATCAGAGACTATGAGCTACAAAGACATCTTCGAAGATCGGAATGCTAGGATTCAAGTCTTAATTTTTGGGGTGACCTCCCTTAGAGGGAGATTATTAGGAATACATTTATTCACATTAAAGACTCGGTCACCCCGAGTATATTCAAGCATCAAGTAGCTCGTAGTATTTATCGTAGTAGTTAGTATATTAATAGTTCATTAGTATGTAAATAGTATTCGTGGAGTGAGTCGGGTCTTCACCCACTGTGCTCGCTCTACAGCCTGTTTCATGAGGCACTTAGGACTTTGTATAAATACCCTCTCCCACCCAAGGGATAGGGTTGGACCTTCTCTTAAATCTAATATTCTCATCTTTCACTATCTCTCTCTAAGATTCCACTTTCTCTCTCTAGCTTTATATACTAAACGCCACACATAATCCACCATATGAACATGTTTCTGACTTAATGATTATGCTACAAGACCCAACTAAATCTTCTGCAATCATCTGTTATTACTAAGCAATATTTCTTCTTGTTTAAGCTTTCAACAGAAACCGGTCTAAACAGATCCATGTGTAACAACTCCAAAGGCTCTCTAACAGTTCTCTCCTCAAGCTTTTTGCATGAAGCTTTATGTTGTTTTCCCTTCTTGCAAGCCAAACATGAGTGATCAGACTTGAATGTTTTAGAAGGTAAACCTCTAACTAAATTGCCTTTAACCAACTTGTTGATATTCTTGAAATTCACATGTCCTAATCTTCTATGCTATAGATGTGCTTCTTCAAGTGTTGCCTTTGCCACTAAACAAGTTGCTCTTCCAGTAGAGTTTATGTTCTTCAAATCTAGACTGTACACATTATTAGTTCTTGGTATTCTCAGTGTTACCAAGTGATCATCAACAAACTTGAACACAGGAGAGAGAATAAGACATTCTGTGTCAGTGAATAACACAGGGTACTTCTTGTCACAAATCTGAGAAACTGACAAAAGGTTGAACTTAAGCTCCTTCACATATCTAACATTCTCAAAATCAATACATCCTGTCTTGATGGTTCCTTTGCCAATAATTCTTCCTCCATCAGGATCATTCCCAAAAGCAACTCTTCCTCCAAAATATGCCTTAAAATCTGACAGAATCTCCTTGTCTCCTGTCATGCTACTAGAGCAACCACTATCAATAATAATATGATCTTTAAGCTCCTCCTCTGGGTTGCCCTGCATAAAGATGAAAAAGGTTAGTTTCTTTTAGGTACCCAAGCCATTACTGACTTGTGTTCCCCTTGTGGAGTGACATACTTAAATTCTTTGAGTATGTAATCTCCACTTTTTTTGAAAACATGGTCAAGAATTATTGTCTGTGGTCCCAAAATCTTTGTTGGATTTTCAACAACACTCTCTTTTTCACCCTTACTTGCTAAAAGTACTGGTTGTCCCCCATCAGTACTTTCTTTCTTAACCCAGTTAGATTTAATATTGTGTTTTGAGTGCTTGGATCTAGGTACTCTATTTGAAGTGTAAGGCCTTCTAGGTCGATAAAAATTGAACTTCCTTGGTCTTACATTTGAAAAAGTGCTAGCAGTACCTTGAGTGGGTGAAGACCTAGCAGTACTTTGGGAAGGTACTTTTTGAGAAACATTTGTCTTTCCAGTACTTTGAAAAGGTCTTTTCTGGTGAGGGTACCTATAGTCTTTTGAGAAATTACAATGGTTAACCCTATTTGAGTAATTCCAAACTGGTTTATTCTCCCTTGGCTTATGGTTGGCAGATTTGGTCTTTGGGAATTTACTTAAATATTCTGAGTGAAAGTCACAGTCCTTTATCAAATGATGAGGACTATAGCATAAAAAACATAACTTTTTATCCATATTCCCAAATTCTCTTCTTGTAGTTCTATGACCAAAACTGTCTTGACTTTTTGGTGAATTAGTAAAAGATTTTCTAAAATTAGCAGTATTGTGAAAAGTACTTCTTGATGGTACTGTTGAATGTCTAACAGTACTTTGAGAAGAGTTTGGAGGTACTGCTTGTTTTGAAAAAACTTTAGAAAACTTTTTATCATTATAAACACACCCTGAACCTTTAACACTACCCCTTTTATTATCAACCTTAGGTTTCTCAACTGTTTCTTTTAAGAATTCAGAACTAGATGAACTAGAATTAGATTGACCAGTAAGCTTTTTCCTACATTCTAGATTGTCTACTCCAAAACAAGAAACATATGTCCTAGGTGGTTGAAGGGTACCAGTGGGTGGAGGTACTTCATTATGTCCCTTGTTTTTCTTAAATTCAGGAGGTGTTTGACTAATTAATTCCTCATCACTAGATGTGTTTTCATCTAAGCTAGTTAGTTCTTCATTACTACTTGAAGTTACCTCTGAATTAAGTTGTTCCTTATCACTAGTGGGGCTTTCTTCTGAACTACTATACTCAACTCCATAACCTAGTCCAGTCTTAAGGTTTGCTCTTCTTTGTTTTTCTACAAAACTAACATGTGAAAGACTAGATTCTTTCCAACTAGCAAGTTTTTCTAACAAATCATCCCTTTGTTTAGTGAGCTTTTCAACTTCAGAAACTTTAAATCCTAACTTCCATTCACTCAATTTAAATTGATAGTCTTGTTGCTCATATTTTTCTGCCCAAGCCATTTCATTATTTTCATGAGTGATTATTTTGGCTTCCATTGACTCTAAAGTCAATTGATAGCCAGCTACCTCAGACCTAGCCTTTCTACAATTATCTCTTTCAGTCTCATATTCTTTAAGTAACTTTTGATAAAAATTACTTCATTTAGAGCATACCTCAAAGATAGTGGATGAACTTGGTAAAGTAGCTACCATAGCAAACTGAACAGGTTCTTCTTCACTCTCCATGCTTCAATCAAAGCTTCCAACACCATTTATTGATTCCAAAGCAGCAAACCCTGGTTCCTCATCAAAAGTTGTGCTCCAATCTTCCAATGCAACAGTACAGTAGGTGACTGGTTCATCATCAAATTCATTACCCCAGTCAATTTCTGATAGATTTTCTTGAGCCACCGAAGCTTTTGGTTTTGGTTCAGTAACTGGAACTGTAACACCCCCAAAATCGAGTCCAGCGGAAGCATACATGTCACTGGGGTGCTACTCAATTGGTATCTAAACACAAAGTATAAAGACCAGTTTATACGTCAATTGTTTCAAAAAGATTTCATAAATCAGAGTATTTTATTTACAACATTCAGAAATATCATGACGCAAACCCAACATGAGGGTGATATCATAACAGATTTTAAGATAGCCCACACTTCATGAAATGATGTAGGTGATCGTGCCACCTCGTCGATAAGGAGTTTGCCAACATCCTATTGTTCTTCAAATAAAGTGCATTAGGCGTACCTATCCGGCTAGCACAAATGGGCGCTCAACTCGCCAATAGATCTATATTACTAATTCGCGTCCACTCGCAAGTGACTAAGGTTCTATGATATACGGACCTTTCAGGGCAAAAGTGTTGCTTAGGCAATAATAATCAATGTAGCATACAGAAAAATATGTGTGGTTGCATGATTCGTAGCATTGTTAATATGTTTTCAATAAACACTAGATAGTATCCATCAGATTTAGTAAGGTGTAAGCATTAACACGAGTACAAAGTATGTAAAGTAAAAGCGAGCATGTATCTCCCCCAAGAGGTTCAAAATAGATAATAGGG
>LBNU01011960.1:217671-235911 GCA_014162995.1 Artemisia annua | reverse complement strand
ATAAAAGAGGGGCTATGACTCACCTTAGGAATAGGCTGAATAGAATGAAGTACCAAGTAATGGACAGTGTGCAGCACCGACACGCGACCTAAATTAGTGTGGCAAGTTTAGTTTACAGCTTCAGGCTTAAGACTCAATGGAGTTTAGATAAGTTTAAAGGTTTTAAATGTTTGTGTTGTTGTTGCTTGTGTGGCAGAGTTTACGTTAAAATCATTTCAATGTGTGTGTAAGTATTGGCTCTTGGACGAAGTGGACAAGTAGATTTATATACAGTAGTATTTAAGACGGATAAGTCTCTGGTTTGAGGATAAATGGAAGACTTCATACAGAAAGTATTCACAAGTAAAGTGTTTTTGAGAAAATAAAGGCTCAGTAAAATAGTAATGAATACTTTACGATGAGTATTTATATTAGTAATAGTTACATGTTACGGTGTATATATAAATGTGTTTATACATGTTTAGTTAATGGGTGATAAGTTGGAAAAGTCTATAATTTATTTTCTAAAAATTATATTAGCTAGTTTTCGTAGTTTGGTCTAGTTTGTGAAAATAGACTAAGTATAAGAATTTGATAAAAATTTGGTATGACTTGTTCGTCAATATAAAATTTCCTTTATACTTATTTGCCGCAAAAATATCCTCATTGTCAATACATATACATAAAGTTTATTTTTATGTTTATAATTTGTGAAAAGAAATAGTGTCTAGTTCTAGTAGTTCAAGGGCCTAAAGTGAAAATTGATTAGAAGGAAAAAGAAAATAGCCAAAAAGGAAAAGAAAAGAGATAGGTGCAAGGGTTGAACCCCTGACCTCTCGACTGAATGCAAATGACACAACCAAGTGAGCCAATGCTCCTTTTTGTTATTGTTTTCAGATTTGTTATATTTAAGTGATTTGTGATCAGTGTTATTTTTGGTTATAGATTACGTTCAGTTACGGTGAGCTTGTGTTTGCATGCTTTTGTGTTTAAAAAAAAAAAACTGGTTTTCCAACTTGTTCTTCGTATGTGTTTAATGATCTCGAACATCTTTAAATGAGTGCTTGGTTTATATTAAGACTCGAGAAAAGAATAATTATCATACGAACCACAACATATATGGTAAGTCGAGTACGCACTTGTCCCGAGAGCCAAGACTTAAGTATCTACATTTCTTTCATTGTTTTGTATCAAAATCTCGACAAGAGAACACGTGCGTTGATTTGAAAAAAAAAACAATATGAATACTAGTTTCGTTTCGAAATGTTTATGTGTTAACGAGATCAAAGATTTGCCACACAAGTTCTTTGAAGCACAACAAAACCGATTTCATATACGTTGCATGTATGTACGTAGGTGTGTATTTGTATGCCAAGTGCGTACATATTTCATGAAAGCTCATTTATTTTGTTTATAAAGATGTATTCCACATATGAGAACATGCTTAAAAGTTCAAAACAAGGTTGATATACATGTTTAGAGTATGTTCATGGCTTACAGTGGGTTGCGGATGCGGGTGTGAGTGTCGAATGAATTAAGAAAACCTAGAAAATCTTATAACCCAAGCTTCCAAAACCAACTCCAAATTTTACCCAAAACTTTCGAAGCTTCTACCTTGTATAAATTTAGTAATTTCAAGAGATCTCTTGTATGTGAAATGTGGGGAGTGATATGTGTGTTTGCCGTTGGATTATAAGGACTCACAAGGGAGAGATTTTAGTTTGCTAGTAACCCAATCCTTTCTTCCTTCCTTGTGCTACTGTCGAATCAACAAAAGAAAGAGAGATACGTTTGGTGTTTTGTTTGTGTGGTGAAAGAGTGTTTTATTACTTCCCTTTCTTCTTTGCTCACTGTCGAACAACCAGAGAGACATGAGTGAGGTTTTGTGCTTGTTTTAGTATTTGTTTGCATGGGGAGCTAGCAAGTAACAAAAGTGACTCGCGGTAGGATAAAAAGAAGAAGAAGAAGCAAGTTTGACCATTACTTTCTTGGTCTCGAGCTGTGAAGTGACCAAAACATGCACCGGTCACTATCCCTTTTGCATCTCCAAGGTCTTCTCGTGAGTTTGTGATAGTTTTGAAAAAAATAATTGTGTGTGTGCTTGTCGTGTAGGTGAATCCCAAAAGAGAGGGAACAAGGTTACTTTCCTTTACATAATGGTAATTTTAGAATAAGATAAATCTCCTTTCTTATTTAATATTAACTTTTATCCAAAAAAAATGGTTCTTGTGTGTTGCTGCTACGAAGCGTGATGAGAGAAGGTGATATTGTGTTCCTTGATTTGTGATGAAAGAGTCAAGTGTGGAGCTAGTTTATGGTACACAAGTGGTAAGCATCTTTTGTGTTTTAAAGCTTCATGTTTTTGTGACACCAAAATTGGATTGTGTGTTCATGAATTGATGTTCTTGTCGTGTATAATCTCCCAAGACAAAAGAGGAATCAAATTCTTATTACCTAGATAAATCACATGCATGCGTAGGACTTAGTTTATCATGAGAATGGGTCTTTGTGGTTACTAAGTAAGAAAACAATTAGAATCTTTACTAAATAATAGGGTAGGGGCGGTGGAAAACAAAGGGGTAAAGGACAAAGTGACTTTTATTAGTATTGACTATTGAATGTATATTATGTACCTCGTGTCCCGTTGAGCTAGAGTGTAAACGTGTTACATTGGTTTGGTAAATGAGAAAGATATATTTTTGGAGACGCTTTTATAAAAGTAATACATGGACAAAGTTATTGACTCCGAAAAATAGTTCTAGAATTTAAGGCATTACTTATACGGTGTCGGGTAGACTCAAAAGGAAAATAAAAACATGAGTATGATTTGTAAGTAACGAAGATGGAACATATATGGGCTTGTGTTAGTTGCGCTACACAATTTGTTGGTGAGTATGGATTCGTGGCTGAGAAAAAAAAACATGTAACCCTTAAAAGTGGTTTATTAAACGTTCAAATGGTGTTACTTTGTGGTTAATGTTAATTAATGACTGGGTAAATTACGGGGTATTACATCTTGTTTCTTTGGTAATGTTAACTTATCGGGTCTTTAATTTGGCCGNTAAATTACGGGGTATTACAGGAACTTACTTTCTTTCAACCTTGGGTTGCTCAATAGTTCTGTTTGCCTGATATTTAGCAAACTTGCATTCTCTTGCAAAGTGTCCAGGCTTAAGACAGTTAAAGCATTCAATCTTAGACTTGTCAAAAGCTATTCCCTGTTTAGCTTTGAAATCAATACCTCTGCCCGTTTTGTTATTGAACTCTCCTTGCAGTGATCATGGCGACTTGCCATCTGATGTCAATTTCTTCTAGAGCATCTTCATCAATTTGCATCAACTCTTCTTGATAAGTAACAGGTAAAGTGGCTTGTTGAGCAAAGAAGGAACATAAAAAATCATCAGAGTTTGTGTTGTTTGACGGTGATGAAGAGGTGGTAATCATGGTTGTGCAAGTGTTCTGTTTATCACCAACAGTACTTTGAACAGGATAAGCAGTACTTTTAGTGGAAGTACTGCTTCTGTTTTCAGAAGACACAAAAGCAATGTTTGGAGAATTCTGATGAGAACTTGAACTTGTGTGACCATTTATCTCATGCTCATACACCTTCAGATTATTGTAGAGATCATCAAAGTCCACGGAATCCAAACCAGGTTGTCCTTGAATCATAGTAGCAACCACATGCCATACAGATGGCAAACTCCTTAAGAACTTCAAGTTTGCATCTTCAATTGATACTTCTGCACCATATAACTCTAGCATACTAAGAAGATTTTGGAATCTGTCATAGGCAGCATCAAGACCTTCTCTTTCACCAACAGTGAAAGTTTCAAACTGTTGCTTCAATAAATTCCTATGCATCTTCTTTGAAGCATCATTACCTCCAAATCTTGTCTTGATAGCAGCCCATAATTGTTTTGCATCCTTAGCATCATGAAACTTGAGTAGGTGACCATCAGGAATAGCAAACAACAGTATGTTGAGAGCCTTGTCTTGATTTCTTTTTATAGCTGCTGGCAAGGTTGGCATAGGTGGTTTAGGTTGTCTTTCAACTGCTACAGGTTCTTCAAGAACAACATTACCATTGACAATCACATCCCATAGAGCATGGTCTGTAATAGCAAGGTACTGTCTCATCTTCATGCTCCGGAGATCATATTCTCCCTTCTTGATGATAGGGATTCTGAGTGAGGTGATGGATGGGATTGGTGTAACTTCAGTCAACATTGTTTAGGGTTTATGGTTAAATCGCTTTTAAGGTTTCTTCTTAATCAGAGTCTCCACACAAGCTCTGATACCACTTGTTGGATCGTAATACTCTGACCAAACTAACTATATAGCTTGTAAAGGTTTAGCAATCTTGAATAAATCCAAAACTACTAATAATGAAACACTGATATAACTCTATTAAGTATGCGGAATCTACTTCAATAAAGCTAAGAAGAATAATCAAAACTTTAACGATTATATTAAACCAAACTTTGAACCTGCTTCTTATACTGATATACTAACAACCCTAATCGCTAAATAACTCTTTGATATCGTACGTACTTCTATATATCTCTAATACCTCCTTACGGGTCCTTTTATAGGCATAAGGAAAACCCTAGTCGGTTTACAATTCTTGTACGACAAGTAAACTAATTCTAGAATATTCTGAACTAATGGTTATCTTTTACATAATAATCCTTGAACGATTTGCTTAACAGTCCTTTAACTATGGAAGTACTTTGACAGAAGTACTTTGACTTTCTTCAACACAGAAGTACTTTGACTGTAAGCAGTACTTTGATCTTCATATCCCAACACATATACATACGACATATATATATATATAAAGACTAATGACACACTTCCTTCGTATCCTTATTTATATGATCAGATTAGTTTTAGAATTACATGTTTTTAAATAGAATAATCGTCTACATATTCATGCTAAAATAATGAATCATGTTTGTCATTTAAAAACCCATACATAATCACACACGTAAAGATACGCCCTAAAACTTGATTTACAATTTACCATGCATGTTCCATCTTAAATATTCATGTTTATAACCAGTGTTTTAAATCGTGTAACATGCATCATATTAGAGTATTCAATACCAGATTAAAAGTATATATATAACAACATATCTCGAATGATTCAAAACTGAAATAAGTCGATGCATATTAATTATAGATTCATGATATTATGTGACCCTTTTTATATCATTCGATCGTATATTTAGAACACATTAACGAGACACAAAGGATACCATTTAACTAGCGTAGCTTATTCATATTCAAGTATTATATAAATCGGTTTCAAATCGGAACGAATGGAGGATACCTTCCAGGCTGCGTATACAAGGCTAAAGAAACACAAAAAGGAACCACGAAGCAACCCCGACTCCTCCACACGATCTCACCAAGGCTGATGCACCACCAAACCGATCACCCACCTGCTTGTCAAACACCCCTCGTACCTCCATGTTTTCTAGAGATAGGGCTGGCGTCACCATCCTTGAAGCCTTGTATCTCGTTTTTTTAGGGATCGAATGAAGTAGAAAATAATTATGCCGCCACTTTGTTCTAGGGATAAGTGTGTGTGTGGTAAAAGTGATATACGGTTTTTAGAATGAGAATGAGATGGGAGATAAATGGGAGGTTTGACCGAGTATACAGGATGACCAAGGACCAGAATTTTGTTTTTTCAAATCAAACTTTATTTAGTCTTTTTTATCATAAGAATATATTGTGTACCAATTTAAATGTACTTCAGCCCATGGACTTATAAACGTGTGACATATATGGCAAAGTTGTGTCAGTTTATTTTGTAGCTTAAATTATAGGTTCAAGATTAAATGGTACCAAGTTAAGGAAAAATTCCAATTATATGAGAATTTCGGAAAACAAATTTTAGGGTTTTACAGTGTTGGTTGTAACGGTTTTGTGAACAAGTCTGCCAGTTGGTATTCAATACCCACAAAGTATAACTCAATTGTACCCTTTTCAACATGCTCCTTGATAAAGTGATACCGGAGATCGATGTGCTTAGATTTAGAATGTAGAACCGTGTTGCAGGAGATTGCTATTGCGCTTTTGGATTCACAGTACATCGGAATCTTGTTGAATAAGCAACCGTAGTCCATTAGCTGTGTGCGCATCCAAATGACTTGAGCACAGCAAGCGGACATGGCTACATATTCAGCTTCCGTTGACGATAATGAAGTGCAATCTTGCTTCTTTGATTGACAAGACACAAGTTTATCTCCAAGAAACTGCAAACCACCAGAAGTACTTTTGTGTGTATCTATACACCCTGCATGATCTGCGTCTGAAAAAGCTATTAGTTCAAAACCAGAATCCTTCGGATACCAGATCCCTAAGTGAATGGTTCCCTTTACGTATCGAAGGATTCTTTTAGCCTCATTGAGGTGACGTTCAGTAGGACTAGACTGATAACGAGAGCACATAAATACAACAAATGCAATATCCGGTCTACTAGCGGTGAGATACATGAGTGACCCAATAATACTTCGGTATTTTGTGGGGTCAACTGGTTTCCCATTTAGATCCGCATCTAACTTAGTTGTGTTGGCCATAGGAGTATTGTAATTATCACAACTGGTCATGCCATGTTTCTTAATTATCTCTAGAGCATATTTGGACTGATTAAGGAAAATCCTACGGGGTGACTGATGAACTTGTAGTCCTAAGAAGAACGTAAGTTCACCTATCATTGACATTTCAAAATTTTGTTTCCTTAATTTTGCAAAAGAGTTTGAGTACTTTTTATTAGTAGAAGCAAAAATAATGTCATCAACGTATATTTGCACAATTAAAACGTCATCCTCGTGTTTTTGGATAAATAAAGTTGGATCTAATAAACCTTTAGTAAAATAGTTAGCAAGCAAGAAAGCAGTAAGTTTATCGTACCACGCCCTTGGGGCTTGTTTGAGACCATAAAGAGCTTTCTTAAGTCTGTAGATGTGATTAGGATGCTTTGGGTCGACAAATCCCTCTTGCTGACTAACATAAACCTCCTCACGTAATTGACCGTTCAGAAATGCCGTTTTCACATCCATTTGAATAAAAACCATATTTTTGTGAGCAGCGTATGCCAGAAATATTCGAACAGCTTCAAGTCTAGCCACTGGTGCGAAAGATTCCTCAAAATCAATTCCTTCTTCCTGAGTGTATCCTTTAGCTACCAATCGAGATTTATTACGAATAACACTGCCTTTTGCGTCCAACTTGTTTTTCCAAATCCATTTTAGTCTAATGACATAAACTCCATCCGGTCGTTCAACTAATTCCCATACTTCAAGTCGTTTGAATTGGTCGAGTTCCTCTTGCATTGATTCAATCCAGTTGTCGTAAGTGAGAGCTTCCTTAATGTTTTTGGGTTCATCTTGACAAACTGTGAGTGCATAAATGCAGTGTTCAGCATCGGAGTGAAGTTTTTATCTTGTCATAACTGGAGCCGTTGGATGTCCAATGATATTAACTATTGGATGATCTCGAGTCCAATGATGTGTTGAAGGGTGAGGGTTATGGAAATGCTGCATATTAGTTGGCTCCAAATTGCATGTTGACAACTCAGCAATGTCTGAAAGGTTCGAAGTCGGAGCAAATGGATTGAAGAACACATTTGGATCATAACCTGCAGGTTCGGGTACTTGTGGTTGATTCAGATCTTCAGTTGTGTTGTCGGTATTGGAAGTGGTTTGTTCGTCTGTTGTTGGTGATTCAATTGGAAGTGCACCGGGTTCTATAGTTGTTATTGTAGGAACAGGTGTATCAGGTACTTGAATGTTTTCAGGTTGAGCAGCGGAAATAGTGGATACATCTGGTGCACGTATCTCAAAGGAATCATCAAACAATGGAGCAAAAAAGGTTTCCAACTCTCTACGGGTTAGTGACAATGGTTCAGCTGAAGAGTCTGGAAAATTAAGACGGTTGGTTGCGGGTCCTAAGCTGTTATGCTCAGAAGCCATTTCTGTGAGCTCATCGAAATTAGCGTGAATAATCTCCTGAATTTCCCTAGTGCGATGGTTGTAGATTCAAAAACCTTTTGAGTTCTCACAATATCCAATGAAGATTCCTACGCCTGCCTTTGCTTTGAGCTTTCCAAGATCATCACGATCATTATTTGGGTAGCAAAGAGCTCCAAATACATGAAAGTGTTGAATGTTAGGCTTGTGTTTGTGAACAATTTCATATGGTGTTTGTTTATGACGTTTATTGATCATACAACGATTTTNTTTCAGGTTGAGCAGCGGAAATAGTGGATACATCTGGTGCACGTATCTCAAAGGAATCATCAAACAATGGAGCAAAAAAGGTTTCCAACTCTCTACGGGTTAGTGACAATGGTTCAGCTGAAGAGTCTGGAAAATTAAGACGGTTGGTTGCGGGTCCTAAGCTGTTATGCTCAGAAGCCATTTCTGTGAGCTCATCGAAATTAGCGTGAATAATCTCCTGAATTTCCCTAGTGCGATGGTTGTAGATTCAAAAACCTTTTGAGTTCTCACAATATCCAATGAAGATTCCTACGCCTGCCTTTGCTTTGAGCTTTCCAAGATCATCACGATCATTATTTGGGTAGCAAAGAGCTCCAAATACATGAAAGTGTTGAATGTTAGGCTTGTGTTTGTGAACAATTTCATATGGTGTTTGTTTATGACGTTTATTGATCATACAACGATTTTGGGTGTAACATGCTGATTGATACGGCTTCTGCCCATAGATAATCTGGTAATTGAGCATTGATAAGCATCGTTTGTGCGGCTTCCACTAACGTTCTGTTGCGTCTTTTGACCACTCCATTCTGTTCGGGAGTCTGTGCAATCGATGTTTGATGTACAATTCCCACTTTCTCAAAATAATCACGAAGAGTTTGATTCTTGAATTCAGTTCCATTATCCGTTCTTACTATTCTTACTGTGTTACGTAGTTGAACCTGAATTTTCATGAGAAAAGTGATTATCATTGATGGAGCTTGATCTTTGCTTCGAAGAAAGTAGACCCAATTCCATTTTGAGAAGTCATCAACAATTACAAGAATATACCGTTTCTCATTGATCGTTTGTACTCGCATTGGGCCACACAAATCCATATGAAGAAGTTGAAGAACATGATCAGTACTAGGTTATGGTTTTGAACTGAGATGTAAACGTTTGCTCTTTCCTTGTTCACAAGCGGGACATAAGTGATCTTTTGCATATCTGAATCTTGGAAGACCTTCAACTAGTTTGTGGCGAGCAAGATCAGTCATAGTTTTGAAGTTGAGATGAGACATGCGTTTGTGCCATAACCAGGATTTTGTCGATTCAGCCTTTGAAAGTAGACATATGGGAGAAGAAGCAATCATGTCCGACATTGAGATAGTATAAAGACTGTTTCCACGTGTGCCTGACATAAGATCATTTCCTTGTAAATCACGAACAAAACAAGTTTTCTCCCTAAATGCAACTTCTAAATCCTCATCACAAAATTGACCGACTGAGAATAGATTGTGACCAAGGCCTTCGACATAATACACACGACTAATTTCGATATTCCCACTTACATAGTCCCCATATCCCATAATAGCAGCGAAATGATCATTCTTGAATCTGACAGTACCCATGAACTTTGAGACAAAGTTTCTTAACAATTTGAGATTGCCTGTCATGTGTCGGGTGCATCCGCTATCAACAATCCATAGAACAATTTGAACCACCTGCATCACACAAAGGAGACGACGATGAAACAATGGTAAGGGTGGAACCCAAAGAAGTTGTGGGTTCCGTTGGGTTAGAAGCACACAAATCAACAATTTTAGGGATCCATATAAACTTATGTGTCCTTTGTAACCAACGTTGCCAATTCCAACTAGTTCGTACTTTCTTCTTAGTGAATTCGCTAAGTGAAGGCATGTTCCTAGGCGTATTGTTCGCAACTACAGGGGTGACTACAACATTCTTAAAAACTACACTTGGCTTAATTCCTAGAACAAATTTAAAAGCATTAGTGAGCCTAGAATTTCTGCCAGATGTACGTTTCTTATGACGAGATAAAAGAGAATTTGCCACACATTTAACATGATCACTAGATGTCATACTTTTACAATAGAACACACATGACGCATTAACATTCAAAACATTTAAAGGTTCATCATTCGTTACACAAAGATTACGATTACAATTTGCCAAATCAGAATCTAAATCTAGTGCAACATGACAACGCTAGTTTTGCTCTTCTACGTTGCAAAATCCTATTCTTCCATTTGTTACGTTGGATCTGCTAACGCTAGGAGTTGCAACTATTCTTGTAGAAGTGGAAGGATCCAAATTAAAATTCTGATTGTTTGTTTCTGCAGTGGTTATGTCTAATTTGTACATTCCTAGTGCAACTACATTTGTGTTGACAAACTTTCCTTTTTCAAGTGCTCTTATTTTCTCTTTTAACTCAATGATGATTTGTTGCTTATCTTGGATTTCACTGTTAAGCTTGTTATTTGAATAAAAGTAATTATCTCGACTTTTTTGCCAATAATATGTTACTTCTTGCAATTCAGCAATTTCCTTTTCATATTTTGAAATTTGACTTTTTAGTTCCTCATTTTCATTTTGAAATGATGTTGAAGATTTAAGACTTTGCAATTCCAGTTCGAAATCAAGACTTTGGTTTTGACACCATTCAAGCTTTTTGTTCAGTTGAAAAATCTCGTTTGAAAGTTTGTTTTGCACATCATCGTTGTGTTTTATGAGTTTCTCATTTTCACTTTTTAATATCTCAACTTGTTTAGACAACAATTCAATATCATCACAGTGATCATCAACAAGCATAGAAGTACCAGATTCATAAAGAGAATTCATAACCACAGATATAATATCAGCATTGAGAACATTTTCCAAGAGTCGATCTGTTTCATTTTGCAAAAAATTGTTTCTACGTAATGCCTTAAAATCAATTGTTCAGTTGCTTGGAAAACGTTCATCATGGATTTTACTTCTTTTTGAAGTTCCTGTTCCCAGAGGTTAGCACATAAACGTAAATGTTGAACGTGAGGTAAAAATTGTTTTTGAAACACTTCCCTCTTTTCTTTTTCATGGGGAGAAAGAAAAGTGAAAACTGTTATTTTAGAGTTGCGTTCAATTGCGTGTTCTAAAAATTCAATATCTTCCTTGAACATGTCAAAATACCGAAGTACAAGACAACGAGTAGGAAGAGGTTGAAGTTTTTCATTACTTGGCAAAGGACCATTTATTTGCGTCACTGGTTTGACAGGAACTACGTTGGAAGTAGAATCATGAACTTTCAGAATGAACCATGGTTGTTCAAATTTATCTTTTTTAAGGAATAAAAGTCTCATTTATGGGAGGCATTTTCGAGTAATCAAAAGGTATATTATATTCAACGTTTTTCATTTTTGATTGACTCTCTTCTTCTTGTTCTCTTCTTCCTCACAATCATATACAACAGTACGCACAATTTCATCATCAAAGAAATGTTCTGCACTATATAACTTCAGAATCTCTTTGAGTGTTGTGTGTAAAAAACATGGTGATTCACTTCCTATGGCAAAACCATGTCCATTATTTGTACGTTTTACTGTGAACTTTTGTATCGTTGTGACTTAATTACCAGTTTTATATACAACATTTTGAAACTCTTTAAGTTTGTGTCCCAATTCAACAATCTCATCTATGTATGACTTAACTTTTTCTCTTGACTTGCGTTTATGTTCTTTGAAATCAGCTTGACAATTTGACAACTCATTTTAGTCTTTAAAATGACTTCATCAAGTTGTGCAATTTGTTGTTTGTGTTCAAACGCTTGGTTTTCTAATTTTGAAGTCAAGTTGTTGTTAGATTCCGTTATCATACGAATTTGATGCTCTAACTCTTGTTCTTTAAGATAAGATTTTTGAAAAGCAACTTCAAAACTTTTTTCCCGATTTACTCGTGTTTCAGCATTTTTGAGTTGTATTTTACAGCACTCAAGATCCCTTGTTAATAATGCATTTTTCTCTTTCAGTCTAGCATTAAGCTCTTGACATTTAATGTTTTGGGATTGATTGGTCATGAGTAAGGTCTTAAGTTCTGAATCTGGATCAGTCATAGGTTCTAGCTGTTCAATGTGATCATTTATTGTTAACAACGGAAGTAACAGAATCATCAAATTTGACGACTGGGTTAATTTGATCGTAATCGTCAAATATAACCATTGTGTTCATTTGATTATTCTCTTATGTAGATAACAATGATTCATTTTGAACAACGTGTTCCTTGTCAGATGCATATGCAGATAGGGAAGCAATTTCATGTATTAGACATGTGGTAAGATCTGTTACCTGAGACAGACCATCAGTGTCATACACTGGGCCTGAGTCGCTCATGTGGAGTTCCTACATGTTGGCCATGAGCATAACAGCATCATTAGCTTCGAGATTTTCCATGTCATCATCAGAATGTGCATTTGCCATGAAGCTGTTATCCTTAGCACTGACGTTTCCACATGCTTCATCTTTAAGAGCTAGTAGTAGTGACTACTTGTGATACTTACTGCCTTGAGTTCGCGGTGGAGGACATGCAGTTGCCAAGTGACCTATCCCATTGCAGTTGTAGCATTTGATGACTGTGTTCCCTTATTCAGTATTCCCAATATCAACAATTTCAGCCTTTTTCTGAGGTACACCAACATTGTTCCTAAATACCCCATTGTTATTAAACCTTTGTCCAGTACTTGAGTTACCCATATATCCACCTGATCCAAATCTTCCACTGTTACGATTCTGTATTTCAACTCGACCATCTTGAATGACAGCTTGATTCTTTGTGTTTGAAGATGTGCGAATACGATTATTGGACTTGTTTGAGAATTTGCTGAAAGCTCGAGCAATGAGTGCAATTCCTTGATTCACGCTGTGGAAGTCCTCATCATCATTAGCATTGTTGTTGTTGTACAAGGTGTCACTGTTGTGATAAGTGGCAAAGTGATTTGCATGTGGTTGCATTGTCGAATCATAAGAAGAATATTGAGGAGATTGTTTCTGATGAGAGTAGCTAAGATAAGTCTGTTCTTGAGGATAAGCATGGTTTGACAATGGTGAAGGAGCAGGATGTGATTGAGCAATGAGCGCCAAAGAGTTTGGAGTTGGGGGCGGTATGTAATTTTCTCGTAGAGCTCGATCTTTGTCCACTTCATGCTGATGGTGTTTCAGGTAATCATACAAAAAACCATACGGTGTATCGTGAAGATTTTTTGCTTGGCGAACAAACGTCACATACTTCTACCAATCTGGACCGAGACATCCTAGAAAGTTAGTATTGATGACAATCTTTGGTAAGATGATATTGTGTCTGTCAAGGTCATTAATGATGTTTGTGAAGCGATGGTAATATGACTCAAGTGATTCCATTGGCTCAATCATGAAGTGTGTGTATTCCATATAAAGTTTGGATTCCATGTCCTCTTGATTCAGTTGAGTGCCTTCCATTAAGAGATGAACGTGTTCCCACATAGCCTTAGCTATTTTCTGAGCATCAACACTTCGACAAATCAAATTTGGTATTCCCTGAAGAATGTAGATCACAGCATATTCATCTGCCTCTCAATGAAGTAGTTGTTCAGCAGTTAGTTGATTGTCAGGAACAGGGGCTAGTGAATCAGGTCTGGGTGGATTGGCATTCGGATCACCTGCTACAGTGGTAGTTGGTGTTTCAAAAGGACATTCAATGATTACTGTTCTCATGTATTTGCCATGGGGTTTTTTTAGTTCAATGAGCCGGAGAAAACGACTTGCCCATTGTACATAATTACCCAGTCT
Source organism: Artemisia annua (assembly GCA_014162995.1). Taxonomy (NCBI): domain Eukaryota; kingdom Viridiplantae; phylum Streptophyta; class Magnoliopsida; order Asterales; family Asteraceae; genus Artemisia; species Artemisia annua. Next base: position 222,131 of record LBNU01011960.1, on the reverse strand, counting down.
GAGCATTGGGGGTGTGTCGAGTGATCCTGCTTCATGCCTTGATTGTTGAGTAATGATTACTTCACACATTTGGTCAAACCAATGAGTTTGTTTAGACGGTGGAGTGATTTGTTGCATGGGAAAAGGTTGATGTTGAGGTATTTGTTGATGTTGATGCATCATGAGATGTTGTTGAGAGAACGTATGCTGATGTTGATATGGTTGTTGGTAAGGTTATTGAGGTTGTTTATGTTGATACTGTTGTTGTTGACAAAATTGTTGTGTCTGATGATACGGTTGTTGTTGATAAAGGTTGTAGTACGGTGGTTGAGACATGATAGGAGACTTGTGTGTGAATGGATCTTGTAGAAGGTATAGTTGTTAAGCCAATTCTTGAAAGTATGCACAAGTGAGTTGTCGAAAACTTAGTACTTTGAAGATTCTCGAAAATGTGAAGTCCTTGTGTTCTCGATAATTTTGACAACAAAAAGTTCTCGAAAGTGTGTGTTCTCGAAAAAATGTAGTTTATCGAGAATACAGTTGCAAATTATCGAGAATATTGGATTCAAGTCAAAGTGAGAAGTTCTCGAAAATTATGAAGGGGATTTCGAAAAACACTAAACTTATCGAGAACTTGAGAAGTTATCGAGAAAGTGTGAGTATTCTCGAAAAAGTTCAAATTTTCGAAAAAATGAATCCCAAAACTTTCGAAATTATACAATTTCAAAAGTATCCAACGAGTCGAAGTGTTTTCTTTCTTATACAAGAGAGAAAAGCACTGAGTAAGCAACGGTAACACTTCAAGAGCAACGACGAGTATTCTCGATAATTAGGGTTTAAGGTTCTCGATAAATAGTACAAAATTGGCAGATTTTTGTTTTTGTAAAAAAAATCCAAGAACAAGTTTTTAATCCAAGATTTTTGTACAACTAGCCTTAAAATGATGAAATCTTAAGGAAAGTTGCAAACTTGAACAACTTTTCAAAAATTTTGAAATTTTTGAAAAATAGCACAAAAAATTCGAATCTTGGTATTTGATGTGCGTTTTTGCTAGTGCAAGTTTTAAATTTATAAAAGTGAATTACCAAATCTAGAAACAACACATACGAGCAAGTGTATCGTCCGTTATAGCAAGATATGATGGTAAGTCGGGATCGTTCGCAGGGATTTGTGAGTGAATCAAATATTAGTCTAAAAGTACTTATCTAAACGTGAGCAAATAAAGTAATAATCAAGTTCAATAATTTAAAAACCACACTTGTTTAGACTAGTTTTCTACTTTAATGACACATGTGATTGTGATAACTCTTGAGAACATGTTGGTTGTAATAATTAGATGGTGATCTAATCTATTGTTTTTACAAGTTAAACCTGGCCAAGATCTTAGTTCATAAAAACAAGCTTTAAGTATAAACCAATCAATTCAAGATCTATCCAAGGTTCATAAGGTATGGTATCCTTAAACACAAGAATAAACTCTTATTATAAATCAAATACTCTTAAGAAATGGTCATTACATAAGGTCTCCTTTTCATAGACAAAAAGGTTACAATGGCTCATAAACATCTAGCCTTTCGTTATTTGGAGCTATTATCCAACTAGAGTTTACAAACAATCCGATTTGATGTTATAAAAGCTTTCTCATTACAATCATACTTCTCGTTTCTTTGTTGAGTTAAGAATAATTATGGGTGAAAAACAATCATTCATAGACAAATGATTATAACTAGTTGAGTAATACTAAATCTTTCGACCCTTGAAAATATTACTAATTAGTTAACCTTAACTTAACAAATGTCACGATGAAACTTAAGGTACAATTGGTTCTTAGGATTGACTTGAAATTGAATTAAAACATGTTATCACAATCACTACATCACTAAGTATAAAACATCATCAAAACAAGCGTAAAAAGGTATCTAGCTACTCATGGCAAATATGTAAACAAACTCAGAATATTTAACATTAGAATCCATGGTTAATAGTCTTACAATGCTTGGAAATTGATAACAAATGACAAGGTATTGATAACCTAAGTATTGGTGATGGTTCCTTGAGATTTTCGCCTCCAAATGTTGCTTCCTTGGTTCTCCAAATGCTACTGATACTTTCTGTACGAATTTGCCTTGTTGAGAGCTTGATGATGATAATAATTGAGAGTAGTAATGAGAGTAAATGTCTCCTTCAATTGTTGTTATGACTTGTGTGTGAATTGTGTTTAAGAAGTCCCCTTTGGCTTGTCAAATACTCCTAGCAATCAATTAGGAACATAAATGCTAGAACTTGGGTAACAAGACACTAAGAAGGGCCTAGAACTTTGAGACAAAAGACCAAGATTCGTGTACAAGAAGTTAATTTCCTTTGCAGTTTCTCCAGCCGAATCGGTTGCGGGTTGCATCCGATCGGCTGGAGGTGGTAATTACTACCAACCGGTCGGCTGAACTCCAACCGATCGGTTGGTGAACACTGAATGATTTTGGACTTTATTCTTCGTTGTGTATTTCTTCATGTACTATCCACACTTGGTTAACTCTGAACTTGGAACTTAGAAATGACCAAACTTCGGTTTCTCCTCATGAATTCCTTCACAAATTGGACTTTGAACTTGGGAATCTTCATGTAATCGCATGTGCTCCATTTTCTTCACTTTTTCCTCATTTTTCCTACATTTGGCTACATATGCTACAAAAACATACTTTGATACGATTTAGTTGCAAAAGCATATAAAAGTAACCAAATAACATGCATAAAAACACTATTAACGCTTCTAAAAACATGTTAACTTTGAGCGTTATCAAATCCCCCACACTTAAACTTTACTTGTCCTCAAGTAAATCTAGAAGAAAACTAAATATCCACATGGTAAACGAAAGTGATTCTGAAAATTACGATGGAAATCCTTCTTATACAAGTACAAGTTGGACCATCTACGTTTAAGCTCTTATAAATGAAATATTGAGATGTTTGACAATATCCAATGATTTTCTTGCGTGATTAACACTTCTAAACACCTCACGAAAGAATAATAAGATATAATTCACTCATACACTCATATATGGGTAGTGTATATGATAAATCACACTCATTGCTCCGTCATGATTTAGTTATTACCATAGGCTTGTACCAGAAACAAAACTTCACCGATTGGCGTAAGCACCAAGTTTACATATCAAAGAGGTCTTTTATTCGGGTTATAATGTTAGGCTAAAGGGTTAATTAACTTAAATGCAAATACCTTGTGTTTAACATAATAGATCACTAGCACGAATCTTTGATTCACTAAATAACGGATGGTCACTAAGGATGATCCTTAGATCGCTGGCACGTAATCTAGCTTTTCAAGAACTCGGATGGTCACTACATGCCAATACACTTAGTAATTACACCAAGCTAAAGGGTAGGAATAAGACATGGGATTATATGGGTAAGTGATGATTAAGAATATACAAGTCAGTCCAAGTCTATAGTCAAATGTCATTAGCTTCACTTCCTTGAATCATAACCTTGTAGTCTTTGAGAACTTCATTCTTTCGCGATCAATGCTTTATTTCATAACACTATCCACAATTTTTTTTTAAACAAACTCATAATAACACTTGTCATCATACATATTGCGATGACTATACTTTCACTTGCTTTGATCGTTGGTTCTTGAATTTCCACTTTCTCCATTCTTCCTTCATGATTCATAATATAATTCTTCACAAAGCTAACAACTCACCAAGACTTTGACTAAAGGGAAAGGCTAGGCTAAAAAGTGTAAAATCTTTTTGTATTTTTGTGTTTTAATTCAAAAGAAAGGAAAAGGCTCAGAAGGTGTAACTAAGGGTATCTAGCGTTAAAATTGGACGCTAACAAAAGGGTTAAAAAAAATGAGGTTCAATCAGTCAGTGTGACTAGCTAAAAATCAATAGAGAAGGCTATTTGGTGTAGATCCTAAGATTTGCCTCTTATCACATATGTATCCTTATATTACAATAAATGTATTCTTACAACGGTTTCGTAGTGATTTATAGGCACAAGTTCTGGATTAATTAAAATCACCGGCACACTCATAACAAAATATTCAAGCATCAAGATGTATGCTTTATATGAAACAGGCTCAAATCCTCACAATTTCGGTGAAAAGGGTTATAGTATGTGCTAGCAAATGTAATCGATCCAAAATGGATTGCAATATTAATCGGAACACATCTCAATTCTTTCAAACTTACTAATTTCCAGTGGATAGGTCTGTTTATTCTAATAAATTACTCCTAAAAGCGTGAAAACGACTAGATTTAATAGGACAAACAAAATTTAAATTTTCTTATTTTCCTACTCAACCCCCACACTTAAGTTGAACATTGTCCTCAATGTGATACACAAACTAAAAAGTATGAAAGTAGGGAAATGAGAAATAAAACCATGATTCAGCTTTTCATGCTTCCGTCCAATTGTTTATTCCTTGTCATCAATACCTGTATTATTAGAAACAAAAA
>LBNU01011960.1:184675-214486 GCA_014162995.1 Artemisia annua | reverse complement strand
TTTTTCCTACATTTGGCTACATATGCTACAAAAACATACTTTGATACGATTTAGTTGCAAAAGCATATAAAAGTAACCAAATAACATGCATAAAAACACTATTAACGCTTCTAAAAACATGTTAACTTTGAGCGTTATCAGTATTTTTGAAAAAGTTTGAGACTTTTTTGTTTGTAATGATTTGTAACACAAGTTTTTAAGCAAAGATGTGATAGAAACCAAGAAATAAACAAAAAAATAACAAAAGAACAAAAATAACGAGAGAAAAGAATGGTTTTTGGATCGAATGGAACAAAAACAAAGTCTACACCTTCTTCTAGCGATTGATACCACTTGTTAGGTCACCATTTTGTAAACACAAGTATAGATTTGATGAGAAATTAGATGGTTGATCTTATATGAGTTGAGAAATGAATTTGAAAGAGTTTAGGCAAGATATCAATAAAAACAAACAAAGATAAATGTTACATATGAGTTCTATTTATAGGCAAGGAGCTAGGGCAACACTCTCTTCTCCTTCCTATCTACTATTCGTGGGCTTTTAAGGCCTTTTGGGCTTTAGGAGCCTTACAACATAAAACATAAGTGAACTAAATAACATAGCAACCTATTACATATTAGGAAATGACCGAGACTTGAGAAATAACGTGAAACGTGATCCTAACATACATGTTAAGCCCTAGTGGGCTAATAGGCTACTAACATAATGGTGAATATACATAAGCCCGTAATAAATATTTGCAACACTCCTCCTTGGATATTCATCGTTTATTATACGCTAGAAACTGCCTTATTAAAAACCTTATCAAGAAAAACCTAATGGGAAAAAAACTTGAAGGGAAAAAGAGTGCAGCACGCATAATACTCCTCCTCAGTTTAATGTATATCTTTCAAGCGTCGAATGTCAATCTTCCAAAGCTGTTGCTCACACACTTTTGTCAACAAAGATTTTGTAATGAAGTCCATTAAACTTTGGATGTTATATATATATATATATATATGTCCTGCAAAGATGACAAAATATATGTGTAACTTTCAACCTTTTTAATGCACAAGGACTTTATCCCTTAAGATGTTTAATTCATAAATTAAGAAAAACTTTTGTCTTTTATTTCAAACTTAGTTTCAAAGTATTCAATCGCATTCATAATCTCTCAAGGAGTTTCATTGACATACCATAGTCAAATCCGGATAACCTAGTAAAATTTCATAGGAAAACATAATCATTTTCATATCCCATTTTTAACAAAATCGACTAAGGCGATTGTAACACACATACTCATATTGCTTGATCTCATACAATGACTTATTTCATTTGATCAAGCTGGATTTTTAAGAATTTTCTTATATGCTTTAAGCATTTTCAAATAAGACATGCTTCATGCATTTTATATCCTTTTTTGAATCTCAAAATTAAACGAGCTCTTACTTATATTCTTATATATGCATATTGTTGAGGCAACATTATCAAGATCTCCTAATGTTTTAATGATGACAAATAAACCATCGAAACACATAAAATAACAAACGTTAGCCAAAATTCCCCAACATTCATATCTGCTGCTGACGCGCCACCCACTCGTCAACGCGTGGGTGACGCGCCAGGGCTCTGTGAATGTCGGGACGAATTTTAAAAGTCGGCTTTTCCCTTACCCGACAAATGTGGATCTTTCAATACAGGTATGAATATGTTATGTGTTTAATTGAGAACACTCGAAACGAGTTTTGGGATTAGAGAGATCCAAATTTTAAAGCACCCACTTACGGGAAAACGCCAACTCATATTTACTAACTCTCGCCTCTAGCCAAGGCTTTTCTAAACTTAGGGAGCTTATATATTTCACGTAACATCATGTCAAAGCATCCATATGCTCATATCTCGTGCTTACGTCTTCTCTAATCACATAACGGGTTTACTCCCTTATTGGTCAAACTAAGTCCAAGGTCTCTTTGCATAAACCCATCCTTACCCGCATGGGTTATGCTTTACATCAAGGCAAAGCACCTGACTTGTTTGTATCAAGGTGTTAGTTGAGTACGTCGAGTCTTGGAAAGTCACGAGTTATGAAACTATGGATTCTCGACGTTGCCTTACTAGAACTTATAAGTAACCTATGATTTTCTCAACTTATAATCTTAATTGTCTACAACATTTCTTCTTAATGACAATTAGATTATTTCTTAATCTTCTTATTAATCTCATTTTACAAAAGTCAACTATACCAAATCTCCCACAGTCCTTCCCAAAAATCCCTTCCCAACAACCTCTTACAATATTCCTTACACCTCCTTACAAAGTGTAATCTTGTCTCCTCACAAACTCCCACACAATATTCCCTCGTTTTACCAACTTCCCATATACCTTTTCTTATACACATATACATACACTTCCCTATACAGAAATACACTCTTTTCTACACACACCTTTATTTTCAAAATATACATACTTCCCTCACATACTCTCCCAAATACACACACAAGGCTCTCTATCTTTTCACACTCTTACACTCTTACATATTCCTTACACATACAACTCATACCCTACACATCACATCTTATACAACCCATATCTTACACTCCCAATACTTCTACATTCAAAATACACACACTACTCACAACCATTTCACCTTCTACACACACACAAGGCTCCCCATCACATCCCTTCTTACATATTCCCTTACACACACACAATCCAACCCTTATATTCCTTACACCCTTTAACATCCTAACCTTTTCACCAACATCCACACTTTCTCTCCAAGAAAGGAATATTCCTTTGGATATTCTCTCTTAACCTAACCATGGTTCTCCTAACCCAACTATGGTTAGTTCTCTACACTTAACCTTGGTTAACTCTTAACCACACCAAGGATGGAGTATTCCCTTGGATATACCCTTTAACCTAACCATGGTTTATTCTCTACACACTCTTCTAACCTAACCATGGTTACTTCTTAACCCAACCTCTCTCACTCTTCCCTAGTGAGGAATATTCCATGGCATATTCTCTTCTATTATGCCATGTGAGGAATACCCATTCTACCCCTACCAAATTACCCTTTCTACTCTTCTACCCTTGGTATTTGGTTTTCTTATAAACACTTCACAAAACATTTTTCAAATTGGCTATTTGAGTTGGTAAACCTTAGATTGATTAATGTTAAGGTTTAGTGTGAAGTATAATTGGGGGTTTAGCAAGGATAGGTATTTATAAGATCCAATACCCAACACTTGGGAAATATACAACAGAGTGCCTGGCACGCAACCCACGCGTTGACGCGTGGGTGACGCGCCGGCCTCGGTAAAATTTTCCCAAGTTTGGGTCTTGGCCTATAATACCTCTCTTGCCTCTTGTATTCCTCACCCCTTGCCATTATTCTTTCTTTCTACATTCTTTCTCTCTATTCTTTCTTGTGTTCTTAGTTAAACAAACTAACATCTTTGAAAGAACACATCTCCTTGCAAAGGATGAATCTCAAGAACTTAATCCACTCTTGTGATTGTGTTGAGGGTCTTATCTTTACCCTTTCTATTACAATCGAGTCTCTAGGGTAGGTTAGGGCTTGATTAAACAAACGCTTATTCATTCATTCAATTGTTTGTAAGGGAAGTCTTGTGTCTTGGTGACCAAGCCTAGATCATTGGGGATCTAGTTAGGGTTTGATACTTCAGGTGGGAAGTTTTGGTAGTGGTCTTTGTGACCCTTAGGTTAATTCGAATCGCGAGATTCTTTTGGGTGGTTTCCGAGGGCGGAATACCGTTGGGGAGTAACTCCTTCTTTGTGAGCATCGATATTAGCGAATATCGGTTGAGTGAATTGTAACGGTTTGTAGTCCACCGAAAGGATTATTCTAGTGAATAGTATCGGTGTCGTGGATTCGCAACTGGACGTACGGATGGTATAAACCCCCCATCCCGAACCAGTATATATCGTGGTGTTCTTTACTTGCTCTATATACTTGCGGTTGTGATTGTGTTTGTGGTTGCTCTTACTTAAACCACTTGGTTATCCTTGAGGCTTAAAGTTTTTAAACGTCCTAAAAAGACGAGGAAACCATATTCACCCCCTACTATTCTACAATTGGTATCAGAGCAGAATACTCAAGTTTTTGAGCATTGAAACCTTCCCGAGAAGTCGTTTTAAGCCAAAAACTTCTTTCCCGAAAATCTAAAATCCTAACTAAGATTTTTGGTAAAGTATAGTATAGATCCATAGCTCAAGAGAACTACGTTGAGGGATGTTTAATGCAAAGACCACCTTTGCTAGAGACCGATGGGTTTTGCTTTTGGAAAACCCGGTTTGAGTCCTATGTTAGGTCCAAAGATCTTGATCTATGGGAAATCATCCAAAATGGCAACTTTTTGTTCATGGTGGAAGACCCCGAAACAAAGTTATTGGTGAAAAAGCCACATTCGGATCTAAGCGATGGTGAGAGGAGAAAGCTCGGTAAGAATGATGAAGCCAAGATGTTGATCTATAATGCCCTACCTCGAAGGGAGTTTGAGAGAGTTCATGTTTGCAAAACTGCCAAGGGAATTTGACACTCTCTCAACATCACTCATCAAGGCAACTCTCAAGTGAAAGATTGCAAGATCGACTTACTCATACAACAATATGAGAAGTTTACGATCTCGGATGAAGAAACTACTAAACACAAGGTTCAATGCTATTATCACTAGTCTCACGGCTCTAGATCCAAGCTTCTATAACAAGAACCATGTGAGAAAGTTTCTTCAAGTTCTTCCGGTGATGTGGAGGCCAAAGGTGACGGCCATTAAAGAGGCCAAGAATTTGGCGGAACTTCCTCTTGACGAGCTTATTGGAAATCTCAAGGTCTATGAAATGATCCTTGAAAATGACAAGGATAGTACCAAAGACAAGAAGGAGAAGGTCAAGTATTTGGCTCTTAAAGCTAAAGTCATTAGTAACCAAGCTAGTGATGATAGTGATAGCCAAGATGATAGTGATGAAGAAGACGATGTTGATGACGAAGAGTACAACCTTATGGCTAAGAACTTTCAGAGGTTCTTTAGGAAAGGTGGTAACTTTAGAAGAGGTAATAGGTTTGGTAACCGAGGAAATGGTGGAAGAAACAACTTTGGGGGAAGCCGAGGTGTTGACAACAAGGTTGGTGAGAGCTCAAGACCCACCCAAGGATGCTACAATTGCGGAGAAAAGGGTCACTTCATCAATGAATGTCCTAAGCCAAAAGTGAATAAGGCATTCGTTGGAGGAGCATGGAGTGATAGTGAAGATGATGACCAACCAACAAAGGAAGCTACTTGTCTCATGGCTCAAGAAAAACTTGAGGTACCTCTAAAATCTTCTTCCTTTAATAATTTAGATATCAATGATTTGCAAAAGGAGAATTAAAATTTTAGAAAAATACTTGAGAAAACTCTTAATGAAAAACGCACCATTGAATAAGAACGTACTAAACTTAATAAGAAAGTTTATGAGCTTGAAAAGGAAGTCAAGAAACTAAATCATTGTAAAGAGGTGATTGAACCATGTAAAAGATGTGAGTCACTCACACTTGAGGTTGACTCTTTAAATGACAAAGTATCTAAACTTCAAAAGGAGTATCTAAGCTTTTCAAAATTTAAGAAAAGTACAAATGATTTAGAAGAAATAATAAGTCGCCAAAAGGTGTCTCAAGATAAGGGAGGTCTTGGATTTTCAAAAAAAGGTAAAACCACTCCCGTAAACCTAACAAAACCAATAGTGTTTGTTAAATCAAGTCAAGACCAAGATCCAAAAATTTCCGAGACTGACGCATTGACGCGCCATCAACGCGCCAAGCCTGTGAGGGAAATTGGATCTACTTCAAGAAATGTTATTAAACCAATTACTCCTCAAGCTCCTTTTATAAACACTCGAGGTAACCAAGCTCCTATTGCAAGAAAAGAAAACCCAAAGCAACTTTGTAACTCGGGTTCCCGTAATGGTCTTGGATATACACAACCTCGAGTAAATAATAGACCACTCTTGCCTACACCCAATGTGAGACCCATTACTTTATATAACCAAAGACCTTCGTTTCAAAATAATCAAAAAAGAGATTTTTATAATCATAATCAAAGGTCGTCTCAATACCAACATAGTAACTATCAAAGGAGAGACAACTCCTATTCAAACCAAAGTTTCTTTAGAGCGCAAACATATCATAGTTATAGACCAAGCTTTCAAAATCAAAATAATTTTCAAAATAATCCTTGGTCCACTTTCTCTAGATTTGGTATTGAGAAACTATGTGTCTTGTTTCAAGACCCAAGAATGTTCAACTTGGGCACCTTATATGCTAACCATAAAGGACCCAAGAAGCAATGGGTACCAAAAGCATGAGCTGTGTCTTTGTTGTAGGTTTGTCTCAAAAGTGATCTACAACCGGACGAGTGGATAGTGGATACTGGTTGCACTAAACACATGACCGGGAATAGAAGATTGTTCACGTCATACAAAGAGTATAACGGCAATCAAGTCATTTTTGGAAGCAAACTTAATGGCAAAATTGTCGGCAAAGGTAACGTCCTTCATGACTCCATAGAAATAACCAATGTTGAGCATGTTAGTGGTTTAAACTTTAATTTTATTAGTGTGAGTTAATTAAGTGATGATGATTGTGAAGTAAAACTTACTAAAGTAGATTGTACAATTAGTAAAAATGGTAAAATATTGGCTAGGGGTCATAGGAGAAATAACTTGCATACATGCAAGTTAGGTGATAACTCTAAGCAACACGTATGTCTTACATCCATGGTGGATAACTCAATGCTTTGGCATAGGAGGTTAGGTCACGCCAATATGAGGTTAGTTCAAACCTAGCTTCCAACGAGCTAGTAAGGAATTTACCAAAGTTGAATTTTCAGAGACATTATTGTGATACATGTCTAGGGAGTCAAGGATGAGCAAACAATAGAAATAGAAATGAAGTGGAAACTAATAGGGTTTTAGAGTTGTTGCACTTAGATTTGTATGGTCCATCTTCAATCCAAAGTTACGGAGGAAACTTCTACACTATGATGATTATAGATGATTATTCAAATTACTCTTGGGTGCTATTTTTAGAAAATAAGGATGGAGTCCTAAATAAATTTGATATTTTAAGAAAGAAACTCGAAAACCTACTTGATTGTTCAATTGTTTCAATTAAAACAAATCATAGTAGTGAATTTGATAAATTGCAATTTGGAAACTTTTGTGAACAACATGGAATATCTTATAACTTATCGGGCCCATTCACTTCTCAATTGCATGAGATTGTTGAAAGAACACATCGTAAGTTAAGAAAGATGAGTCGTGCAATGCTTGACAAGCAATCCATTCCACAAAAGTTTTGGTGCCATGCCTTAGATACCGCATGTTATATCTTTAATAGATATAAGAAAGGTCATTAATAAAACTCCATATGAAATACTTAGGAATAGAAAACCTTCCTTAGAGTACTTTAGAGTATTTGGGTGTAAGGTATTTATGTTTAACACCAAAGAGTACTTAACCAAATTCGACCCAAAGTCATATGAAGGTGTGTTCCTAGGATACTCTCAATCTAGTAAAGCATACATAGTGCTTGTTAGAACCTAAGTTTATCTACATTTTATCAAGTCTCGGTTATTTCATCATTTGTAATAGGTTGCTAGAATATTTACTTAATCATGTAAACGTATGAAGTCCATCATACGTCCAATGGGCCTTAAGCCCATACGTCTAAGAGAACTCTCCTATAAATAGGAAACTCATGTAAACCTATTTCTTGTTGGTTATTTCATTTACATAAGGAAACTCTTGCACTTTTATTCTTCATATTTGATCTAATCAACCAAACTCTATTTCTCATATCATTTCTATCAAATCAATACTTGTGTTTACAATATGGTGACCTAACAAGTGGTATCAGAGCCAGGTTAGGGTCAAAATATCTCGAAAACTCGACAGTGAAATTCAAGATAAAATGCACATTATCATTGAGTTGAAAGAGAAAATACGTAAGCTTGAAAAAGGAAAATCTGTCAACACTAATGTAATTGCTCCAGGAATGTATTCATTAGACATAACAAATATAGCACAACACACTAAGAAGTCTAATTTGGATCCTTCCACTTCTACAGGAATAGTTGCCACTCATAGCGTTAGCAGATCCAAGCATAAACGAATGAAATGGAAGAATAGGATTTTGCAACATAGAAGAGAGACACTAGAAGCCTCTGAAGTAGAAGAACACCCTAGGACTTTGAATAAGACCCATCCTGCACTAGATTTAGATACTGATTTGGCAAATTGTAATTCTAATCTATGTGTAACGAATGATGAACCTTTGAATGTTTTAAAAGTTGATGCTTCATGTGTGTTTTGTCGTAAGAGTATGTTATCTGGTGATCATTCTAAATGTGTTGCAAATTCTCTTTTATCTCGTCTTAAGAAACGTACATTAGGCAGAAAATCTAGGCCCACTAATGCTTCTAAATCTGTGCTAGGACTTATGCCTTGTGTAGTTTCTAAGAATGATATAGTCAACCCAGTAGTTGCGAAAAATACCTCTAGGATTGATTGGTCCTGAACAGTCAACTAAAGTCAACCAAGGATTTGGTCAACGAAAGTCAAACTAGAAAAGGCACAATACACCAAGGAGAGTATAGGAGTTCTTCCCGGGTCGTTATGTCCTGACGAAGCGTGAAAAGGCGTGAAAACGACTTTGAGATCAAGCGTTTATGAAACGAAGATTGGTAAAAAAGATCGATAGAAATTAAACTACGACATTATGAATGAAAATGATAAACGAACACTACAAACGATTACTAGAATTATGGAAACGATTACAAATCTAAAAATGTACGTTTACGTTTAATTAAACGTCTACGTACGAAAATAAAAGTGAAAATGGAAATCTAAAAACACCTAGGTGATGAAAAACATATTTTTATAATCCTAATGACAGAAGAAAATTTTAAGAAAAAGAAAAATATTTTTTTTGACTTTTTAATTAATTATTATTAATTAATTACTAATTACTAATTAAACTAATTTAAATTCTAATAATTACTAGATGAAGAGTGAAAAATCTAGAAAAATTCCTAAAAATACTTTAAGTTACTGAGAATTTAAGAAAAATATAAAACATATTGGTACTTAACAAAAATGTAAAAAGAAAAATTAAAAATTAAATTATATTAAATAGAAACTATCACTTAATTTAAAAAAGGTGATTTTTGTGATTTTCTTTTTAGAAAACTATTTAACAACTAAAAATAGGAAACTTTTATGGAAACAAACTTTATGGAACTAACCAATAAGCTCAGTGAGAGCTTATTAACTAGACAGTTGAGCTTTTATAAGCTTGAATGGATTTTCAAGCTCAGATAAGCTCTCAACAAGCTACAAGCTGGAACCAAAGGATGAAATAAGCCACAAACAGGTTAAAGGAACTAAAATGAATTTAAATCCACAATAAAATCCAACAGAATAAGCCAAAAATAACAATTAAGCAATTCCCACTTGCCAAGTACCAAACAGGCCTGCAAGCTTCTCTATGGCCAATTTTAGCTTATCAAATAAGCTGGAATGGACAATTAGAACTTGGAACCTTGGAGTTTGGTGGGTGGGCTTTCCAAAAAACACAAGCTCACACTGTAGAACCCACAGGAGAGCTTGTGAGGGGCTTATGAAAGTGTACAAGTACACTGATGAATCAGTGTACTTAGAAAATAGGCACAAGCTAAAAGCCTCTTGCAGGCTTATCAAATAAGCTGCTAAGTACAAAATGACCCCTCAAACTTTAAAACGGCTAGATAAACTTCACAAATAACCAAATAACACAAGCTAACTCCAAGTTATGAGCTTTTTATGAACTTATAGAAATGACTAGGAAACCTGTGTGCAGAGCAACCTTACAGAAAATAGGCTCAAAAATAAGCACCAAAAAGCAGTTTAGAGGTCCAACCAAAAATCATGAAAAATACTACAACTAGACAAGCAACCAAATATTGAATACCCAAAAGCACAAAGTCCAACTCCTAAAATTAAGCCCTGTGTGAAATTCTAAAGTTTATTCAAAAAGTTTTTTTTGTGAGATTTAGACTTTCTGAATTGCACTGAAAAGTTGACTTTAATGAATTTTGATTTGATCCTACTGAATGCTAATGATATTTTATGCTATATTTCCCGAAAATTCCAACAGTGAACTAACCATGAGACTTAACCATGCAATTTGACTTTTTTGAAAAAGACTTGTGGTTTAGCCTACTGAAATACTACAATTAGAACAAAAGGAACATGTTGACAACAAGAACAACAACTAAAATACCCTCTAAAGCTATGAAAGGCCCTGAACCAAACACTCCTTAAAAACTGTCATCAACTAGTTTATGAAACAAATAAACTAATTTAGCTATGAAACTAAGTGATCAAGATGTATTATAATGTAATAAGTTGGAAGGAACTTAAAAACAACAATTTAAACAGCAAACAACCTAAGATCACTTATGGGCTAACATATGGCAGTGAACAAGTGAAATGTGATCACAAATTAGATAAATGACCAAGCACCCAATTTAAAGCAATTTACTAACTAAAGTTCACTAATAAACACAAATAAGCACTTATAAGCTGGTGAACAGTAAAGTTGCCAGAATTAGAATGATGCTTACAAAAACTTTCCAGCTTAAAGACAAGGAACAAGAACTCAATACCAATTCCTAATGACTTCCACAAGTCTCTAACCCACTGCCATCCCAAATTAACAGTGCTCCAGCTTCATTACTTCTTCAACCTTGATTTTTACTTTTCACCTCTCTTTTTCTTTAGTTTTTATGTAATGATGATTTTTAAGTCCTAACTGCTTTCCATGTTTTACAAACTTAGAAAACTTAATATTAAGCTAATATGAGCTTAATAGAACACTGATAACAACCTTTAATTACTTCAAATAAAACTGAGATTTTTACATAGAATTTAGCATAAACTGGAAAATGATTGCAAATTGAAATTAAAGAGTAAAATAGGTTTCCATTACACTAGAAATACTTAGTACATGAGTTTTAAGCTAAGAAAAACACTGGAACATGGAAAATTAATCTATTCGACATAAAAGTAAAACTAAGTAAAACTACACACTCTGCTCCTTCTCTCTCTATCTTTAAATATGGAACTCCTAGGGTTTCTTTTACCTTCTCAGCAAATCCCACTCCAATTCTGAGCCATTGGATGGCTCAAACTTGATCTCAGCCCTTCAAAATAAATTTGGCGCCAAAAGTATATATAAGCCAAGATGGGTAGGTTTAGTTTGGTGAGGGTAATTAATGTTTGGGGTGTACTGTGGGGGACAAGGAAGGTGGATGGAGGCTATGGAGGCATGTGGGGGGGGAAGAAAACCAAAGCCCGTAATTTGGGGGGAAGGGGATGAACAGTGGGTTTGACTGGGGAGTTATGAAAACGTGTGGAGTTATAAATCTTTGGGGCTGGGCTGTTTTTTTTTCCTTCTTTGGGCCCGGTAAACATAAAAAAGTAATTGGGCTTGGTTTGGTTTGTGTTTGTTTATGGACTTGGGTTTGTAGAAAACAAATGGTCCGTTTGGTTTAGGATTGTAACAAGGACCATAAGTGCAAATCCACCAAAGATGAGGGCTGAAGTTGTACATTTTCCAAAGTTCTCACAAGGACCAATATTGCCAAACACCAATAACACAAGGACCATAAATGCCATTTTCCATTTTTAAATTATCCAAGGACCATTTTTGACATTTTCTCAAAGTTCAGGGACCTTTTCTGCCATTTGCCCAAAAATTCACTCAAGGACCAATTTTGACAACTTAAAACATTTCATGGACCTTGAATGATAAAACTCCACATTTTTAAACTCCAGGGACTATTTTTGCCAATCTTTGAAAGTTGGGGGACTAAAACTGCCAATTCTGCAAACTTTGCTCGTTTTTCATTTGTTTTTAAACATTTTGCATTTGAGACATATAAAACACGATCCTTGGATATTTTCATCATTTTGATGTGATTTTGCGTGTTTTCAGATGTTTTGCGTTTCAGAATTGACCAAAAATGATGAGTGTTTGAGCACTCATCAATCCCCCACACTAAACTATTGCTAGTCCCTAGCAATATTTTATGAAAACTTGATGGATTTTAAGTCTCTTTACCAAAAGCCATCACTTCTGGAGTAGCCGAATGTTTAAGTTCAAGTAAGAACCATGGTACACCGATAACCGTGTGATTTTGAGCAAACCACCAGCTTTCAACGGATTTGATTAGTCTTTACCAGAAGCCGTTTGCTTCTGGACTAGCCAACTCTTAGATAAAACATAGTTATTATCTTTGGTGAGCTGATTACCAATTATGGTTTTTCCAACGCCTTTACCACAAGCCATAATCTTGCGGGCTAGCCAACTCTTCACTATAAGATATGGTGAGTCGATTACCATACAATTTTTGGCAAATTGTCAGCCGTAAACGGATTTGATGTATCTTTACCAAGAGCCGTTTGCTCCTGGATTAGCCAATCCTTTTGTCGGTTAGACATGGCGGACTGATAACCACAAAAATTTTGAAATAAAGTGAAAAATTTTTGAAAAATTTTGGCCAAAAACGGGGGTACTAGATGATATAATGTGATAAAATTCGCTAGAATTTCCCCCCCACACTTAGAATTGAATATTGTCCTCAATATTAAAAGTCCCGGCTATTATGCCGATTCTCTGAACAGAAGAAAGACAATATTCTAAGCTAACTGCGGAAATATTATTTTTCACTTTATTTATATTATACATACAAACACTCTTTTTTTTTTTTGAAGATATACATATGTAAATTGAAAACAGCTGCAGGGGACGGCCACTCCCCCACACTTGGGTGGTAGAAAATAGAAAAAAGTCAGAAATATGGGTGAACCCATATGTTGTGCTACTGTTTTTGTTCACCGAGTCGCTAGCTTGACTCGATCCCCGAATTCATTTGTCCTTGGGGAAAGTTTGGAGATCCAGGACAACCATGGATGGTATGTCCTCTCCAAAGTAATGCTTCAAACGATGCCCATTCACTTTGAAATTTGGTCCGTCATTTTGAGATAATTCGACGGTACCATAAGGATAAACTTTTGCAATAGTGAATGGGCCAGTCCAACGGGTCTTCAATTTACCCGAAAAGATCATTAATCTTGAGTTAAAAAGAAGGACTCGATCACCAACGTTGAAAACGTGGTTTTTGATCTTTGAGTCATGGAGCTTCTTTGTTTTTTCCTTATAGATCAAAGAGTTTTCATAGGCCTGATCACGAAGTTCATTCAATTCATTCATTTGAACTTTCCGATGATCACCCGTAGTTTGGAGGTCGAAATTGGCATGCTTGAGGGCCCAATAGGCTTTGTGCTCAAGCTCGATCGGCAGATGGCACACTATCCCGTACACAAGCTTGTAAGGAGTACACTCGATGGGTGTTTTGTAAGCCGTACGGAAAGCCCATAGTGCATCTTTCGCCTCAACCCATTTTGATAGATAATCAACAGCCACAAGTATATACTTGTTTCCATGAGATGACGGAAATGGCCCCATAAAATCGATGCCCCACACGTCAAAGATTTCACAAACTTGAATTACGTTTTGTGGCATTTCATTCTTTTGTGAAATATTCCCGTGACGTTGACAAGCGTCACAGGACCTAACTAATTCCTGGGCATCCTTATAAATCGTGGGCCAGTAGAAACCAGAATCAAACACCTTTTTGGCGGTGTAGTTTGGATTATGGTGGCCCCGTGTGGGACCAGCATGGCAAGCCTTGAGAATTTCAGTGGCTTCCTGACCATAAACACACCGTCGGATGACTTGATCGGCACAGATTTTGAATAAATAGGGGTCATCCCAGAAATAATATTTAACATCATTGAAGAACTTATTCTTCTGTTGGGACGACATCCCTTTCACCACAAAGTTACCCGCATGGTAATTTGGAAGATCGGCAAACCATGGGGTAGTAGAATCTCCACGAAAAGCAACCGCATTTAATGTCTCGAGAGGAAATGTTTCATTTATTTCCTTTTTCTCGAGAACATCTTGGTGTGGGTTCTCTAATCGGGACAGATGATCAGCAGCTAGGTTCTCAGCTCCTTTTTTATCACGTATAATGATATCAAATTCTTGTAGGAGGAGAACCCAACGAAGCAATCTCGGCTTTGCATCTTGTTTTGCAAAGAGATATTTTAGAGCCGAGTGATCCGTATACACCACGCATTTGGTCAAGATTAAATACGGCCGAAACTTCTCAAACGCATACACCACGGCTAATAATTCTTTTTCTGTAGTGGTGTAATGTGTTTGAGCTTCGGTCATGGTCTTACTTGCGTAATGGATTGGCTGAAAGTGTTTGGTTTTGCGTTGCCCCAGGACTGCACCGATAGCAAAATCACTTGCATCGCACATGAGCTCAAATGGCAAGTCCCAATCGGGGGCAACAAGAATCGGTGCTTCCGTAAGCTTTTTCTTCAATGTTTCAAAAGCTTCGATGCACTCGGGTGAAAAGATAAAAGGAGCATCCTTCTCGAGGAGATGGGTCAAAGGCCGGGCGATTTTGGAAAAATCTTGAATAAATCTACGATAAAAACCGGCATGACCCAAAAAGCTCCTAACACCCTTGACAGTAGTGGGATGAGGTAATTTGGCAATGACATCAACCTTAGCTCTGTCAACCTCAATCCCGTTCTTGGAAATCTTATGGCCGAGGACAATGCCCTCTTTGACCATAAAATGGCTCTTCTCCCAGTTTAGACAAAGATTGGTGTCTTCACACCGTTTTAACATAGTATCCAAATGGGAGAGACATGTCTGAAAAGAATCCCCAATGACCGAGAAGTCATCCATGAAGACCTCCATTGTTTTCCCGATCATGTCGAAAAATATGGCCATCATGCACCTTTGGAACGTAACAGGAGCATTACATAAGCCAAAAGGCATACGTTTATAAGCAAATGTTCCATAAGGGCACGTAAAGGTGGTCTTCTCTTGATCCTGAGGATCAATGGGGATCTGAAAATATCCCGAGAAACCGTCGAGGAAACAATAGTACTCATTCCCGCCAATCTCTCAAGCATTTGGTCCATGAAGGGTAGAGGAAAATGGTCTTTACGGGTGGCTTCATTTAATTTGCGATAGTCAATGCAGACTCGCCACCCCGTAACCAATCGAGTTGGAATCAACTCGTTATCTTCATTTGTGACAACAGTAATGCCACCCTTTTTTGGAACACAGTGAATGGGACTAACCCAAGGACTATCGGAGATGGGGTAAATCAATCCGGCATCAAGAAGCTTTAGAACCTCTTGTTTGATAACCTCATGAATTTTTGGATTTACCCGTCTCTGATGTTGGACTGCCGGCTTGAAGTCATCCTCCATTAAAATCTTGTGAGTACAAAATTCAGGGTTAATACCCTTGATGTCGGAGAGTTTCCAAGCAATTGCTTGCTTGTGTGACTTCAAGACCTTTATGAGAGAAGATTTTTCCTCCTTACTCAAGTCTTTAGCAATTATGACGGGCAATTTATCATCACCCTCCAAAAATGCGTACTCGAGATGAGGAGGTAACTCCTTGAGCTCGACCTCGGGAAATTCATCGGTTTTTTCAACTGATTTGATTTCCTCGTTATGAAGTTCTACGGGAGGGAGGGGAGGAGAATTGTCCTGATTCAACAATTTCTCGAGGAGAATAAGATCTCCCTCCAGATCAATCTCATTGTTATCAATCCCATCTGGAACTGAATCGCTTTTGAGAAAAGCCTCGATCTCTTCCAAAAGGAAGTCACTTCCCTCAAACGGAGTGAGCGAAGGGGAAGAGTCGGAAATGATAGATTGAGAAGACGGAGTGGAATCACCACCCGAAGAATTATGAACGTAACCAAGAACTTCTTGAGCGTACTCCTCTGAAGCAACATCAATGACATCTATTCGGTTAACCGATTCAGAGTCATAATTTGAGGAGTACCTCGAAGTTTGGTCAAGGTTAAAGGTTATGGCTTCATTACCCACACGTAATGTGATTTCTTGCTCGAATACATCAATGAGAGCACGACCCGTTCTTAGGAATCCTCGTCCAACAATGAGAGGAACCCGTGGGTCAGCATCGAAATCGACAACCACGAAGTCAGCTGGAAATTGGAACTTCCCTACTTTCACGAATACGTCCTCAGCAATGCCAAGAGGACGAGAAATTGAACGATCTGCAAGCTCAAGAGTCATGCAGGTAGGAGTGAGTTCAGGAAGAGAAAGTCTTCTCCATACTGAATAAGGCATCAGATTAATGCTCGCGCCAAGATCGGCCAAGGCAAAGCATTCAACCATCCCTGGAAATACACAAGGTAAGGGAAATTTCCCAGGGTCTCCAAGCTTTTCGGGAAGCTTTTTTAACAAAACTGCTGAGCAGTTCTCGTTAAGCGGAGTTTTAGCCATTTCAAACAGTTTTTCCTTGTTACTCAACAAGTGTTTGAGTGTGGATGCAAACTTGGGCATCAGAAAGATAGCATCCGCGAAGCTTATGTCAAAGTGTAATTCTTGGAAAATTTGAAANTAATGCTCGCGCCAAGATCGGCCAAGGCAAAGCATTCAACCATCCCTGGAAATACACAAGGTAAGGGAAATTTCCCAGGGTCTCCAAGCTTTTCGGGAAGCTTTTTTAACAAAACTGCTGAGCAGTTCTCGTTAAGCGGAGTTTTAGCCATTTCAAACAGTTTTTCCTTGTTACTCAACAAGTGTTTGAGTGTGGATGCAAACTTGGGCATCAGAAAGATAGCATCCGCGAAGCTTATGTCAAAGTGTAATTCTTGGAAAATTTGAAAGAATTTATCCATTTGATGACTTGCTTTTTCTCGGAGCTTTTGTTCATTTAAGCATGATGGGTAAGGAATAGAAGTTTCGGATTTAGGGTCCTCAGCCGGAGTTACTGGAGGTTCAAAGACAACTCCCGGCTTGGGTTTCGTTTTCGGGAAAACCTGAGGATGGACGTGTGCTGTACTTTGTGGGCTTGTAACTTGCACTTTGTCCTTTGTCGCCTCGGGCTCACGTTCCACTACCTTTGGAAGAGAGGAAGAAGAGGTAGTAGGAATCGCGGGTTCATCATATGAAGCACCACTTCTGGTTGTGATCGCCTTAGCATCGCCCCTCGGGTTAGCGATCGTGTTGCTCGGAAGTTGTCCTGAGCCCGAGGGTCGATCATTTAANCATGCAGGTAGGAGTGAGTTCCGGAAGAGAAAGTTTCTTCCATACTGAATAAGGCATCAGGTTGATGCTTGCACCAAGATCGGCAAGGGCAAAGCATTCAACCATCCCTGGAAATACACAAGGTAGGAGAAATTTTCCAGGGTCTCCAAGCTTCTCGGGAAGCTTCTTTAACAAAACTGCTGAGTAGTTCTCGTTAAGTGGAGTTTTTGTCATTTCAAACAGCTTTTCCTTGTTGCCTAACAAGTGTTTGAGTGTGGATGCAAACTTTGGCATCAGAATGATAGCATCCGAGAAGCTTATGTCAAAGTGTAATTCTTGGAATATTTGAAAGAACTTATCCATTTGATGACTAGCTTTTTCTCGAAGCTTTTGTTCATTTAAGCGTGATGGGTAAGGAATAGAAGTTTTGGATTTAGGGGCCTCAGCCGGAGTTACTGGAGGTTCAAAGACAACTCCTGGCTTTGGTTTTGTTTTTGGTACAACCTGAGGATGGACGTGTGCGGTACTTTGTGGGCCTGTAGATTGCACTTTGTCCTTTGTCGCCTCAGGTTCACGTTCCACTACCTTTGGAAGGGAGGAAGAAGAGGTAGTAGGAATCGCGGGTTCATTATATGAAGCACCACTTCTGGTTGTGATCGCCTTAGCATCGCCCCTCGGGTTAGCGATCGTGTTGCTCGGAAGTTTTCCTGAGCCCGAGGGTCGATCATTTAAAGACTTCTTGATGTCAGAGATCTGACTGACCAACAACCTATTCATTTCCTCTTGGGATTTCATGAATTGTTTTAATAACTCATCAGATGATGGTCCAGTAGGAACAATGGCTTGAGTTTGATTAGGAAAATTTTGACCCCGGTTGTTTGGACCTTGGTTTTGAAAATTTCCTTGATTTTGGTTATGTCCATGAAAATTCCCTTGGTTGAAATTACCCTGACCTTGGTTTCGGTTAAAGTTTCCTTGGTTTTGGAAACCTTGATTTTGAAAACCTTGGTTTTGATTGTGGAAACCATGACCTTGATTGAAATTACCTTAGTTTTGATAACCTTGGTTCATTCGGTTTTGGCATTGGACATTTTGGTTATGGTTTTGAACATTTTGATTTTGATTAAAATCGGGAGGTCCAGGGTAGTGGTTAGGACGATAGTTCGGGTCCATCGGAGGACGAAATTGGTTACCTCCATGATTGGAAGGACCGGCTATCGCATTAGCTTCAAAAGGGTTACCATCAGTGGCCATACAATTGTAATATGCGTGAGGGCCACCACAAGTAACACAGACTTCCACTTTGTTAACTTCAGCAGGAGAAGAAGTTTGTGGAAAAGAGACTTTCTTTTGGTTAGAGAGAACCAAAGCTTGAATAGCTTCCATGAGTTTGTCAATCTTAGCATCGGTGCTAGATTGACTCACGGGCGATGGAGTAGAAGGACCAACACTCACTTGGGAAACAACCGGCTTGCTTCGTGTAGTGCGGACNAGAAGTTTGTGGAAAAGAGACTTTCTTTTGGTTAGAGAGAACCAAAGCTTGAATAGCTTCCATGAGTTTGTCAATCTTAGCATCGGTGCTAGATTGACTCACGGGCGATGGAGTAGAAGGACCAACACTCACTTGGGAAACAACCGGCTTGCTTCGTGTAGTGCGGACCTTAGATTTATTCTCGATGATCGCTAAAGCTTCTTTTGTGGTTTTACTCAGGAAATTACCTCCCGCGGAGGCATTAAGAGAATCCTGATCAGCTTGGCTCACACCATTGTAGAAAGTGTTGAGTTGCATCAACTCGGAGAAACCATAGTGAGGACACTTGCGAAGCAATTCTTTGAAACGATCCCACGATTCACTAAATGATTCATCAAATTTCTGAGTGAACTTGATGATCTCATTTTTGAGACTCGTGGTCTTGGAAGGATGATAGAATTCATTCACAAATTTCTTGACTAAATCTTCCCATGTTTCAATCGAATGAGGGGTGATGCGCGTGGATTGCAACACGCACTACGTTTTACCTCTCGAGGGATCTCGAGAAGCTTGCAATCCCCACCAGGCAGTGTACCTGACCGATGTAGTATAGTGAAGTGGCAAGTACCGGGGGATTGATCGTTCTCTCACAGGGAATAGTGTTCGTTAGGCTAAAAACTACTCTAATCTAGGTNATGGGTGCTTGGAGAAGCTCACTCATAGGAAGATCTGCCATGACGATAGAAGTGGTAGAAATAGTACGAATCTCGAATTCGACTGCAGGTGCAGAACGTCTACGTCGTCTTCGAGGAATTCTGCCAAGCACACGTAATGGGCTTGTAGACCTAGAAGAACGAGTGCGCATGCACTAGAAAACAAAACCAATTACAAAGAAAACTCGAAATCTTTTTATTTATTTATTTTTCTTTTATTGTCTTTTCTTTTTGTTAACCGTTACACCAATCGAAACCTTTTTGCTTTAAAAGCTAATCGGGTAACAACTTATTTCACGATTATTTTTCTGTTGTTGTTATTTGGGAATGGTTTACAACCGCCCTCCTTCAACGGAAGACGGAGGATGTTTATTATTTTTTTGGTGTTTTTGTTGAATACTTGGTGACAAGTATCCCTTTTTTTCTTTTTCTTTTATATATATTAGAAACAAAGAGAAAATATTTTTGTATTTTTTATGTTTTTGAAAGATGAAAATACGATATATATATATGGTAAATATACAAAGGATAGACGATATACACAAGTTGTGTTTCAAAAACATGATACTGCAAAACGTTTAAGACACGCGACACGCCTCCCCGGCAGCGGCGCCAAATTTTTGATTGGTCCTGAACAGTCAACTAAAGTCAACCAAGGATTTGGTCAACAAAAGTCAAACTAGAAAAGGCACAATACACCAAGGAGAGTATAGGAGTTCTTCCCGGATCGTTACGTCCCGACGAAGCGTGAAAAGGCATGAAAACGACTCTGAGATCAAGCGTTTATGAAACGAAGATTGGTAAAAAAGATTGATAGGAATTAAACTACGAAATTATGAATGAAAATGATAAACGAACACTACAAACGATTACTAGAAATATGGAAACGATTACAAATCTAAAAATGTACGTTTACGTTTAATTAAACGTCTACGTACGAAAATAAAAGTGAAAATGGAAATCTAAAAACACCTAGGTGATGAAAAACATATTTTTATAATCCTAATGACAAAAGAAAATTTTAAGAAAAAGAAAAATATTTTTTTTGACTTTTTAATTAATTATTATTAATTAATTACTAATTACTAATTAAACTAATTTAAATTCTAATAATTACTAGATGAAGAGTGAAAAATCTAGAAAAATTCCTAAAAATACTTTAAGTTACTGAGAATTTAAGAAAAATATAAAACATATTGGTGCTTAAACAAAATGTAAAAAGAAAAATTAAAAATTAAATTATATTAAATAGAAACTATCACTTAATTTAAAAATGGTGATTTTTGTGATTTTCTTTTTAGACAACTATTTAACAACTAAAAATAGGAAACTTTTATGAAACCAACTTTATGGAACTAACCAATAAGCGCAGTGAGAGCTTATTAACTAGACAGTTGAGCTTTTATAAGCTTGAATGGATTTTCAAGCTCAGATAAGCTCTCAACAAGCTACAAGCTGGAACCAAAGGATGAAATAAGCCACAAACAGGTTAAAGGAACTAAAATGAATTTAAATCCACAATAAAATCCAACAGAATAAGCCAAAAATAACAATTAAGCAATTCCCACTTGCCAAGTACCAAACAGGCCTGCAAGCTTCTCTATGGCCAATTTTAGCTTATCAAATAAGCTGGAATGGACAATTAGAACTTGGAACCTTGGAGTTTGGTGGGTGGGCTTTCCAAAAAACCCAAGCTCACACTGTAGAACCCACAGGAGAGCTTGTGAGGGGCTTATGAAAGTGTACAAGTACACTGATGAATCAGTGTACTTAGAAAATAGGCACAAGCTAAAAGCCTCTTGCAGGCTTATCAAATAAGCTGTTAAGTACAAAATACCCCTCAAACTTTAAAACAGCTAGATAAACTTCACAAATAACCAAATAACACAAGCTAACTCCAAGTTATGAGCTTTTTATGAACTTATAGAAATGACTAGGAAACCTGTGTTCAGAGCAACCTTACAGAAAATAGGCTCAAAAATAAGCACCAAAAAGCAGTTTAGAGTTCCAACCAAAAATCATGAAAAATACTACAACTAGACAAGCAACCAAATATTGAATACCCAAAAGCACAAAGTCCAACTCCTAAAATTAAGCCCTGTGTGAAATTCTAAATTTTATTCAAAAAGTTTTTTTTGTGCGATTTTGACTTTTTGAATTGCACTGAAAAGTTAACTTTAATGAATTTTGATTTGATCCTACTGAATGCTAATGATATTTTATGCTATATTGAGACTAGATTAAGTTAATTAAACAACTTTTAAAAAGATTTGGGTGATTATGAACCTTGAAATTCCAACAGTGAACTAACCATGAGACTTAACCATGCAATTTGACTTTTTTTGAAAAAGACTTGTGGTTTAGCCTACTGAAATACTACAATTAGAACAAAAGGAACATGTTGACAACAAGAACAACAACTAAAATACCCTCTAAAGCTATGAAAGGCCCTGAACCAAACACTCCTTAAAAACTGTCATCAACTAGTTTATGAAACAAATAAACTAATTTAGCTATGAAACTGAGTGATCAAGATTTATTATAATGTAATAAGTTGGAAGGAACTTAAAAACAACAATTTAAACAGCAAACAACCTAAGATCACTTATGGGCTAACATATGGCAGTGAACAAGTGAAATGTGATCAAAAATTAGATAAATGACCAAGCACCCAATTTAAAGCAATTTACTAACTAAAGTTCACTAATAAACACAAAAGGCACACAAATAAGCACTTATAAGCTGGTGAACAATAAAGTTGCCAGAGTTAGAATGATGCTTACAAAAACTTTCCAGCTTAAAGACAAGGAACAAGAACTCAATACCAATTCCTAATGACTTTCACAAGTCTCTAACCCACTGCCATCCCAAATTAACAGTGCTCCAGCTTCATTACTTCTTCAACCTTGATTTTTACTTTTCACCTCTATTTTTCTTTAGTTTTTATGTAATGATGATTTTTAAGTCCTAACTGCTTTCCATGTTTTACAAACTTGAGAAAACTTAATATTGAGCTAATATGAGCTTAATAGAACACTGATAACAACCTTTAATTACTTCAAGTAAAACTGAGATTTTTACATAGAATTTAGCATAAACTGGAAAATGATTGCAAATTGAAATTAAAGAGTACAATAGGTTTCCATTACACTAGAAATACTTAGTACATGAGTTTTAAGCTAAGAAAAACACTGGAACATGGAAAATTAATCTATTCGACATAAAAGTAAAACAAAGTAAAACTACACACTCTGCTCCTTCTCTCTCTATCTTTAAATATGGAACTACTAGGGTTTCTTTGACCTACTCAGCAAATCCCACTCCAATTCTGAGCCATTGGGTGGCTCAAACTTGATCTCAGCCCTTCAAAATAAATTTGGCGCCAAAAGTATATATAAGCCAAGATGGGTAGGTTTAGTTTGGTGAGGGTAACTAATGTTTGGAGTGTACTGTGGGGGACAAGGAAGGTGGATGGAGGCTATGGAGGCATGTGGGGGGGGGAAAGAAAACCAGAGCCCGTAATTTGGGGGGAAGGGGATGAACAGTGGGTTTGACTGGGGAGTTATGAAAACGTGTGGAGTTATAAATCTTTGGGGCTGGGCTGTTTTTTTTTCTTTCTTTGGGCCTGGTAAACATAAAAAAGTAATTGGGCTTGGTTTGGTTTGTGTTTGTTTATGGACTTGGGTTAGTAGAAAACAAATGGTCCGTTTGGTTTAGGATTGTAACAAGGACCATAAGTGCAAATCCACCAAAGATGAGGGCTGAAGTTGTACATTTTCCAAAGTTCTCACAAGGACCAATATTGCCAAACACCAATAACACAAGGACCATAAATGCCATTTTCCATTTTTAAATTATCCAAGGACCATTTTTGACATTTTCTCAAAGTTCAGGGACCTTTTCTGCCATTTGCCCAAAAATTCACTCAAGGACCAATTTTGACAACTTAAAACATTTCATGGACCTTGAATGATAAAACTCTACATTTTTAAACTCCAGGGACTATTTTTGCCAATCTTTGAAAGTTGGGGGACTAAAACTGCCAATTCTGCAAACTTTGCTCGTTTTTCATTCGTTTTTAAACATTTTGCATTTGAGACATATAAAACACGATCCTTGGATATTTTCTGCATTTTGATGCGTTTTTGCGTGTTTTCAGATGTTTTGCATTTCAGAATTGACAAAAAATGATGAGTGTTTGAGCACTCATCAAGGATCATGCCAACTGTTACTGAATTTGATATAAAGAAGGCTAAATCTAGTTGGAATTGGCAACGTTGGTTACAAAGGACACATAACTTTAAATGGATTCCTAAAATTGTTAACATGTGTGCTTCTAACCCAACGGAACCCACAACTTCTTCGGGTTCCACCCTTACCATTGTACCATCGTCGTCTCTTTCATGTGATGCAGGTGGTGCAAATTGTTCTCTGGATTGTTGATAGTGGATGCTCCTGACACATGATAGGCAATCTCAAACTATTAAGAAACTTTGTCTCAAAGTTCATTGGTACTGTCAGATTCGGGAATGATCATTTCGCTGCAATTATGGGATATGGGGACTATGTCAGTGGGAATATCGAAATTAGTCGTGTTTATTATGTTGAAGGCCTTGGTTACAATCTATTCTCAGTTGGTCAATTTTGTGATGGTGATCTGGAAGTTGCATTCAGGGAGAAAACATGCTTTGTTCGTGATCTGCAAGGAAATGATCTCATGTCCGGCACACGTGGAAACAGTCTTTATACAATTTCAATGTCCGACATGACCGCTTCCTCTCCCATTTGTCTACTTTCAAAGGCTGAATCGACAAAATCCTGGTTATGGCACCAACGCATGTCACATCTCAACTTCCGAACTATGACTGATCTTGCTCGCCATAAACTAGTTGACGGTCTTACAAGGTTCCGATATGCAAAAGATCACCTATGTCCTGCTTGTGAACAAGGAAAGAGCAAAAGTGCACACCTCACCTCCAAACCAGAACCGAGCACTGATCATGTTCTTCAACTTCTTCATATGGATTTATGTGGACCAATGCGAGTACAAACGATTAATGGGAAACGATACATACTTGTGATAGTCGATGACTTCTCCAAATGGACTTGGGTCTACTTTCTTCGAAGCAAAGATCAAGCTCCATCAATGATAATCACCTTTCTCACGAAAATTCAGGTTCAACTTCGCAACACAGTAAGAATTGTAAGAACAGGTAATGGAACTGAATTCAAGAATCAAACTCTTCGTGCATACTTTGAGAAAGTTGGAATTGAACATCAAACATCAATAGCACGGACTCCCGAACAAAATGGAGTGGTCGAAAGACGCAACAGGACGTTAGTGGAAGCCGCACGAACGATGCTCATTAATGCTCAATTACCAGATTATCTTTGGGCAGAAGCCGTCTCTACCGCATGTTACACCCAAAATCGTTGTATGATCAATAAACGTCACAAAGTCACACCGTATGAAATTGTTCACGAACGAAAGCCTAACATACAACACTTTCATGTATTTGGATCTCTTTGTTATCCGAATAATGATCGTGATGATCTTGGAAAGCTTAAGGCAAAGGCTGACGTCGGTATCTTTATTGGATATTGTGAAAACTCCAAAGGTTTTAGAATCTACAACCGTCGTACTAGAGAGATTCAGGAGACTATCCATGCAAATTTCGATGAGCTCACAGAAATGGCTTCTGAGCAAAACAGCTTAGGACCCGCAACCAACCGTCTAAACTTTCCAAATTCTTCAAGTAAACCTTTTGATTACTCTAAATTGCCTCCGCTTACTGAGATTTTCACACCGCAAAAAGAGAAATTTGAACAACTATGGTACATTATCAAACCTCAAGAAGTTACTTCTCATGTAGCTCCTGTTAAACCAGTGGTGCAAATAAAATGGTCCTTTACCAAATGATAACAAACTTCAAAATCTTCCTACACGTTGTCGTATACTTAAGTATTTCGACACGTTCATGGATAACATTGACCAATTAGATGAAGCCATTGAACGCAACTCTAAAATAACAGTTTTTACTATTACTACTCCTCATGAGAGAGAAAAACGAGAAGTGTTTCAAAAACAGTTTTTACCAATTGCACGACATTTGCGTCATTGTGCTCGCCACTGGGAACAGGAACTTCAAAAAGAAGTCTCATCTATGATGAATGTGTTTCAAGAAACTGACCAAGCGATTTTAAATAAAAAACGTCAAAATCAATTTTTACAAAAAGATGCTGATCGACTCTTGGAACATGTTCTTAGTGCTGATATAATTTCTGTGATTATGAATTCTCTTTATGAATCTGGTACTTCGATGCTTGTTGATGATCACTGTGATGATGTTGAGTTGTTGTCTAAACTAATTGAGACATTAAAAGATGAAAACGTTAATCTCCGAAAACACAACGATGATGTGCAAAACAAACTTTCAAATGAGATTTCTCAACTCAACAAAAAGCTTGAATGGTGTCAAAACCAAAGTCTTGATTTCGAACTGGAATTACAAAGTCTCAAAACTTCTACAACTTTTCAAAACGAAAACGAGGAACTTAAAAGTAAAATCTCGAGATATGAAAAGGAAATTGCAGAATTGCAAGAAGTTACAGATTTTTGGCAAAAGAGTCGTGATGAATATTTTTATTCTAACCGAAAACTCGACAGTGAAATTCAAGATAAAATGCACATTATCATTGAGTTGAAAGAGAAAATACGTAAGCTTGAAAAAGGAAAATCTGTCAACACTAATGTAATTGCTCCAGGAATGTACTCTTTAGACATAACAAACGTAGCACAACACACTAAGAAGTCTAATTTGGATCCTTCCACTTCTACAGGAATAGTTGCCACTCATAGCGTTAGCAGATCCAAGCATAAACGAATGAAAAGGAAGAATAGGATTTTGCAACGTAGAAGAGAGACACTAGAAGCCTCTGAAGTAGAAGAACACCCTAGGACTTTGAATAAGACTCATCCTGCACTAGATTTAGATAATGATTTGGCAAATTGTAATCCTAATCTATGTGTAACGAATGATGAACCTTTGAATGTTTTAAAAGTTGATGCTTCATGTGTGTTTTGTCGTAAAAGTATGTTATCTGGTGATCATTCTAAATGTGTTGCAAATTCTCTTTTATCTCGTCTTAAGAAACGTACATTAGGCAGAAAATCTAGGCCCACTAATGCTTCTAAATCTGTGCTAGGACTTATGCCTTGTGTAGTTTCTAAGAATGATATAGTCAACCCAGTAGTTGCGAACAATACCTCTAGGATCATGCCAACTGTCACTGAATTTGATATAAAGAAGGCTAAATCTAGTTGGAATTGGCAACGTTGGTTACAAAGGACACATAACTTTAAATGGATTCCTAAAATTGTTAACATGTGTGCTTCTAACCCAACGGAACCCACAACTTCTTCGGGTTCCACCCTTACCATTGTACCATCGTCGTCTCTTTCATGTGATGCAGGTGGTGCAAATTGTTCTCTGGATTGTTGATAGCGGATGCTCCCGACACATGACAGGCAATCTCAAACTGTTAAAAAACTTTGTCTCAAAGTTCATTGGTACTGTCAGATTCGGGAATGATCATTTCGCTGCAATTATGGGCTATGGGGACTATGTCAGTGGGAATATCGAAATTAGTCGTGTTTATTATGTTGAAGGCCTTGGTCACAATCTATTTTCAGTTGGTCAATTTTGTGATGGTGATCTGGAAGTTGCATTCAGGGAGAAAACATGCTTTGTTCGTGATCTACAAGGAAATGATCTCATGTCCGGCACACGTGGAAACAGTCTTTATACAATTTCAATGTCCGACATGACCGCTTCCTCTCCCATTTGTCTACTTTCAAAGGCTGAATCGACAAAATCCTGGTTATGGCACCAACGCATGTCACATCTCAACTTCCGAACTATGACTGATCTTGCTCGCCATAAACTAGTTGACGGTCTTCCAAGGTTCCGATATGCAAAAGATCACCTATGTCCCGCTTGTGAACAAGGAAAGAGCAAACGTGCACACCTCACCACCAAACCAGAACCGAGCACTGATCATGTTCTTCAACTTCTTCATATGGATTTATGTGGACCAATGCGAGTACAAACGATTAATGGGAAACGATACATACTTGTGATAGTCGATGACTTCTCCAAATGGACTTGGGTCTACTTTCTTCGAAGCAAAGATCAAGCTCCATCAATGATAATCACCTTTCTCACGAAAATTCAGGTTCAACTTCGCAACACAGTAAGAATTGTAAGAACAGATAATGGAACTGAATTCAAGAATCAAACTCTTCGTGCATACTTTGAGAAAGTTGGAATTGAACATCAAACATCAATTGCACGGACTCCCGAACAAAATGGAGTGGTCGAAAGACGCAACAGGACGTTAGTGGAAGCCGCACGAACGATGCTCATTAATGCTCAATTACCAGATTATCTTTGGGCAGAAGCCGTCTCTACCGCATGTTACACCCAAAATCGTTGTATGATCAATAAACGTCACAAAGTCACACCGTATGAAATTGTTCACAAACGAAAGCCCAACATACAACACTTTCATGTATTTGGATCTCTTTGTTATCCGAATAATGATCGTGATGATCTTGGAAAGCTTAAGGCAAAGGCTGACGTCGGTATCTTCATTGGATATTGTGAAAACTCCAAAGGTTTTAGAATCTACAACCGTCGTACTAGAGAGATTCAGGAGACTATCCATGCTAATTTCGATGAGCTCACAGAAATGGCTTCTGAGCAAAACAGCTTAGGACCCGCAACCAACCGTCTAAACTTTCCAGATTCTTCAGCTGAACCGTTGTCACTAACTCGTCGAGAATTGGAAACATTGTTTTCTCCTTTGTTCGATGATTCATTTGAGACACGTGCACCAGATGTATCCACTAGTTCCGCTGCTCAACCTGATAATATTCAAGTACCTGATACAACGGTTACTACAACTACAATAGTAACACCCGATGCACCCCCGACTGAATCACCAACAATAGAAGAACAAACCGCTTCCAACACCGACAACCCAACTGAAGATCTGAACCAACAACAAGTACCCGAACCTGCAAATTATGATCCAAATGCGTTCTTCCATCCGTTTGCTCCGACTCCGAACCTTTCTGATATTGCTGAGTCGTCAACACGCAACTTGGAACCAACTAATATGCAGCAGTTCCATAACCCTCACCCTTCAACACATCATTGGACTCGTGACCATCCAATTGTCAACATTATTGGTCATCCAACAGCTCTAGTTATGACTAGACAAAAACTTCACTCCGATGTCGAACATTGCATTTATGCTCTAACAGTTCGTCATGAAGAACCGGAAAATATTAAAGAAGCTCTCACTTACGACAACTGGATTGAATCAATGCAAGAGGAATTAAACCAATTCAAATGTCTTGAAGTTTGGGAATTAGTTGAACGACCAGATGGATTTTATGTCATTGGGCTAAAATGGATTTGGAAAAACAAGTTGGACGCAGAAGGCAATGTTATTCGTAACAAATCACGTTTGGTAGCTAAAGGATATACTAAAGAGGAAGGAATTGACTTTGAGGAATCTTTTGCACCAGTGGCTAGACTCGAAGCTGTTCGAATATTTTTAGCATACGCTGCTCACAAAAACATGGCCGTTTATCAAATGGATGTGAAAACTGCATTTCTAAACGGTCAACTACGTGAGGAGGTATACGTTAGTCAGCCAGAGGGATTTGTCGACCCAGAGCACCCAAATCATGTCTACCGACTTAAGAAGGCTCTCTATGGTCTCAAACAAGCCCCCAGGGCGTGGTATGATAAACTTACTGCTTTCTTGCTTGCTAATTCTTTTACTAAAGGTTTACTAGATCCAACTTTGTTTATTCAAAAACACGGGGAAGATATTTTAATTGTGCAAATATATGTCGATGACATTATTTTTGGCTCTACAAACAAAAAGTACTCAAACGCTTTTGCCAGATTAATGAAACAAAATATTGAAATGTCAATGATGGGTGAACTTACATTCTTTTTGGGACTACAAGTTCATCAGTCTCCCTGTGGAATTTTCCTAAATCAGTCCAAATATGCTCTTGAGATAATTAAGAAACATGGAATGTCCAGTTGTGATACTTACAATACTCCTATGGCTAACACAACTAAGTTAGATGCGGATCCAAATGGGAAACCAGTTGACCCCACAAAGTACCGAAGTATTATTGGGTCACTGATGTATCTCACCACTAGTAGACCGGATATTGTATTTGCTGTATTTATGTGCTCTCGCTATCAGTCCAGTCCAACTGAACGTCACCTCAATGAGGCTAAGAGAATCCTTCGATACGTAAAGGGAACCATTAATTTGGGGATCTGGTATCCGAAGGATTCCGGTTTTGAACTAATAGCTTTTTCAGACGCTGATCATGCAGGGTGTATGGATACACG
>LBNU01011960.1:130973-184621 GCA_014162995.1 Artemisia annua | reverse complement strand
AAAAAAAAAAAAAAAAAAAAAAAAAAAAAAAAAAAAAAAAAAAAAAAAAAAAAAAAAAAAACTATCCTTGTAAATATTTATCAAAAACAAAATACAAAATCAAAAAATCTTCAAAAAATTCTAAAAAGATGTTACATTTTATTTACCTTTATTTTATTTTATTTTGTCTTTTTTTTTTCATATGCATGTACACCTTCTTCGTCAACACTTTGGTTTATCAAACAATTTCAAAATTTTCACACCAAGTGTTGAGGGGGAGAAAATGTTCTTCAAAATTTCAAAATTTTGTGCAAACATGTGTACTTGCATATTTCTTGTAATTATGATGTTTTATTGCAAATGGCGGAACGTCAAAGGTTATCTCGTATCATTTCTTTTCCTTTTACTTCTTTGTTTGCCTAATATGTCCTTACCATTAACTGTCGTTCCCCTTAACCATTAAATTATCACATTAGGACATGTTATATGGTTAGTTTGTAAGTCTAGGGACTAAATTTGCCAAGTTGATAAAAAGTTTCAAAAATTAAACTAAAACAAACACCCCCCCCCCTCCCCGTTTTTATTTTCATAAAATTCAAAAACCAAAAAACAAACACTCCCCTTTCATATCTCACGGCTCAAATTCAAACTCCAAATCCGTGTTCATAATCTTCAAAAAGTAAGTAAAATCATGATCTTTGGCTAATTTTAACAAACGGTTTTCAACCAATTACGTTTTTAATGGCTAGATCTTTCAATATTAGGATTATTAGAACTAGGGTTTTCGAAATCATAATGTATACGTGAATAATGTGTTTATGATTATGTAACCATAGGGCTTTTGGTCTTAAACAATGTCTAATCATATCCCCATCACCTAATCATCACAGATTTCATGTTTGGATTGATTTCGAAAAATTATGTTGCGTTAGAATTAGGGCTTTATGATTGAGTGATGTTTTTGTGTTTATTATTGGTGGGAGTTGTTAGTTTATGTTATAGAATCATGTTTGTGCTATTTAATTGTTTCATTTCATCAGATTACATGTTCTAGAAAATTAGGGTTCATGTTCGATTTAGGGCTTTTCATTTAAGTGTTATTGAGTCTAATTAAACTGCATATACGTGTTCTTGCAAGTGTTAATTGATGTAATTCAGTGGTTTCACAATATAAATTCTCGTTATACATGTTCTAGATAATTTTTAGGGCTCGTAATCTTTCGAGATCTTTATGAATGTACTTTGATGTGTTTCTAACTATTAATTATCACTCAATTCATCAGGTATTCATTCAAGGATAAATCGTTTCAACAAAAACGTATGTCTTCAAAGATTTCAAAAATTCTTGTATAAGAATTTTTCGAGAAAAATTTATCGAGATCTTTTCTTGATAATTTTATCGAGATCTTTTGAAAACTTTCAAGATCTCTCCTTAACTACTGTTATAGAGAACTCTCTAAAATTTTCGAAAAATCTCAAAAAAATTATCGAGAACCCAAGACTATCGAGAACTTCAAAATTATCGAGAACTTTTCTAAAAAGTTATCGAGAACTTTTAATATCCAAAGTTTTCGAGATCTTTTTTAACAAAAGTTTTAGAGATCTTTTACATGCCATGTTTTCGAGAAAACTTTGCTGCAAAGTTTTTGAAAACTTTAGTCCATTGAAGCTGTCGAGATCTTTCTTAGGGAAAGTTATCGAGATCTTTCTTGCACCAAAATCTTCGAGATCTTTATTAGTGATAGTTTTAGAGAACATTGTTTGTAATAATTTCGAGATCATGTGTAACATATTTTTGAGTATTCAAGTGATTGTAACTTTTCGAAAACTTGTATATTGAATGAATCCACATGAATATGTGTATTGTGATAATGTTATTTAACTTGTGATTGAATTGTGTTATTATACATGTTACCAAAAGACTCATGTGCTTTAAATGATATATCATCTATGTTACATGTTAAATAATAATATCGTCATTAATCACATATTAATTAACTGGACCATGATTGTAACATATATGTCTTTGAATATCAAACATGAACTCGGACTAATGACTAACATATCTGGATGTTTGACTTCATGACATGACACTTTCAGAACTCAAATGGCTCAACACTCTGAATCAGTTCCACAACAACAGAACCTCCCACTACTTGCACTTGGTGAAGTCCTCCCTGCAGACTACAACGTAGGCATTGATCAGAACAATCTTCGCATCGACTTCAACAAACTCAGCATACCTGATGACACATGAAAGATTGTCAAGAACATACTTCTGGCTCATCCATGCAAGCCATTGCTCACCAAATCCACATCTGTACCAATCTTCTACATCCATCAGTTCTGGCACACTGCTAAGGCCAATTTGGACGACAAATCCTTTACCGTCATGCTGGATCGTCAACAATACACCGTTGATTATGATACTCTTCGTGAAGCTCTCATGTTACCAACTTACAACGAATATCATCCATGCTGACTGAACTGGAAATCCTTTACTTCATTGATCTTGGATACGATATTCCTGATAATGAATCACTCACACTTCTTTCAAAATTCAATGTCAAATATTTGCCGCAACCATGGAGAACTTTCTACATGCTGATTGTCAGATCCATCTCAGGAAGAAAGAGTGGTCACGAGCATCCAAGGGTAGAACACATGCAAGTATTCTGGGGAATGATGACCATGACACCAATTAACTTTGATGCACCAATAATGAGCGACATGCTCCATCACATTCATACTGATCGTGACAGGGCCGTGATTCCGTTCATTAGGTTCACCAAACTACTCATAGCATACTTCTGTGAGAAAACCCCTGACTTCATCAAGAGGATGCACGACAGGACAGAACCGAAAGACATATTCAATGAAGACCCAAAGATTTCCTCTGTCAAGTCCATCAGGTTCATTCCAAGAACCAAAGGCATGAGAATCCCAGATCATTTCTTGGATGACGAAATCAGAAAGACTCAGAACTTCAAAATCTATGATAAAGCATTCATGGTTGGGAGAGTTGGCTTCAATGAGAAAGAAGATGAACCAGCAACTATTGTNTGTCAAGTCCATCAGGTTCATTCCAAGAACCAAAGGCATGAGAATCCCAGATCATTTCTTGGATGACGAAATCAGAAAGACTCAGAACTTCAAAATCTATGATAAAGCATTCATGGTTGGGAGAGTTGGCTTCAATGAGAAAGAAGATGAACCAGCAACTATTGTCCGAACCCGAAGCAAGAGGGGTGGCAAGTCCGATAGCACGAGCAGTACTACAACCTCACAAAAACCAAAGCCTGCTCAAAAGCCACCCACCAGACCAAGAAGGAAAGCTGCACCTAAGCAGATTCCTCAGGATGAACCGTCAGCTTCATCATCTGAAACGGAAACCGACTCTGAGTTCGGCTCCGAATCTGATGACGAAGCAGACTATGAAAGAAGGTCAAAGGCTCCAGATGACCAAGAAGTACAACTTGATGAAGAAGAAGAGTTTCCAGGGCTTGAACTGACTAAACAATTAAGCAAGGAAACTGCTGAGCATGAACAGCGAAAAGGCACGGGCATTACCATCAATGAACCGAGTGATGCTGCTCATGATGAAGATGCAGAAGATGAACCAACTGCAGAGCCACTGGTTGACAAAGGTAAACTGAAGAGTATCATTGTCGACACCAGGGCTGAAAAGAAGCAGGAAGAGAAAGAATTCAGGGCAGCTGTACTACTCAATCTCCAACATCCACAACCTCATCAAACACCGACGAATCTTCCAGGACATGAGGCTGGCTCAAGTAGCACTGTAGTTCCTCAGACTGAAAATGAACAACGTGACACTGAAGGGAACATCGTCATGGAAGAAGCTACAGAGGAAGAGCAAGAGCAGACAGAGTATATCACACCTGAATTCATTGCTAAAGTTCAGAAAGATGAGGAAATCAAGAGGAAAGCTAAAGAAGAGACGGATAGACTGCTTCGTGGACTCGATCAAGACAAAGACCTCATTGACACTGATCAATATATCAACAGTCCTCCGCACTCATCTTCAAAGAATCCCCCGACTCCAAAAGGAACACCTCCAAGGGATCCCTCACCTCCTCCATCAGAACCCGAGCAAAAATCATCTTCATCATCATCATCACATCACTCATCACCACCACCAGCAAAGAAAACATCCAAAAGCAAATCTGA
The DNA here is from genome assembly GCA_014162995.1 of Artemisia annua. Lineage (NCBI taxonomy): Eukaryota > Viridiplantae > Streptophyta > Magnoliopsida > Asterales > Asteraceae > Artemisia > Artemisia annua. The sequence continues at coordinate 180,454 of LBNU01011960.1, read as the reverse complement.
CAAGAAGAAGAAGAAGGGAGGCAAAGCAGCTTTGACAGCATCAAAGCGGATCAAGAAAGCTCTTGATTTGGCAAGGAAGAAAAAGAAGGAGACACAACAGCCAACTGGAGATCTTAATGACCAAGTGCAACACCTCGCCAAATAGCTCAAAACTTTGACTTCACAAGTCAAAGATCTTCAGGATTCAAGTGCACTTGTCGACAAAGTTCTACATGCCGACATGGACGGGATGATAAAGGAGTACACAACAGAATATCTCAACCGAAAATCTCGCTTCAATAACTGAACCGGCTGTGTCTGCGCTTATTGAGCCAATTCGTTCTAAATTGAATACCAGGATCAAGCACAACATTGAACGAATGCTTGAGTCAACTCCATTCTACCTTCGCACTAACAGGGATCCTCCAACACCGGAAGAGCTATCTACTGAACAACTGCAAACACTGTTAGCTGTCAAGCTCAGAAACAAGGAGGATAAGACACCTGAAGAATCAACGATGTTCGAGGCACTTCAAGCCATTGCCTCAAAAGAATCTTGCAAGGAAGCTGCCGGTAAACACAAACGACAAAGGAAAGATGATGATCCTGACTCAGATCCGAAAAGCAAGAAATCAAAGAAGTTAGAAGCACCATATTCATCACAACAGCCCCACAAGACTTCTAAGGCTCCTCCTTCCAAACAAAGAGCTCCTGCATCCGGCTCCGGACCGACACAATCAGAGGCACCATTCATGCTTCAACCGTTTGACACTCGGGAAGAACCAGAAACAGCAATACCCGAATCAGAAATTCCTGAATTTCAAACCGGTCCATCGTCTCCAAAAGAGAAGAAGAAATCCTCAAAGTCAAAGAAGCAGAAGAAAAAGACTACTCAATTCTCATGGCTAGATGTGGACGAAGCTCATGATTCTGATTGGCTGACAACGAAGATCAAAGCACAGCCACCGCTTGAGACCGACGAACCATTGCCGGGTAATACTTTGCAGATGACTCAGAGTATTATGTCAGGTTTACAAGTTGAAAGGTTGTCAAAGACTGAACTGAAACGGATTAATCGTGAAGCAATGGACTTTCTCAAAAAGAGATCCGGGAACAAAGTAGAACTCGATTACCACATGGAGAACATAGCCTGTGCTTTATCTGGCTCGTTCGACTGGCTTAACCCTGAATCGAATGTCGATACTGAAACGAAGAAACCTTACTTCACGGAATGGACAAAACCACTACCTCTACTTGGGTTTCCAAAAAAACCTAAGATCCCCTACCGACGCTTCTTCAACAACGACTTCCAATACCTTCAGCATGCATACGAGACCTCCAAGGAACGATATGCATCCTCACTCACGCTTTCAATTCCAGCCGCCCGATATGAATTACCAGACATTGAAGAGCACGCACCAATCTACTGCAAATCAGTTGATCAATACAACAGGGACGCTCTTCTCGGTATTCAACACTGGCCGGAAAAATGAAAGCTTGGCTACACCCACAGACTACATCTCAAGTCCAGTGAGAATGTGAAGCAACCGCTTCGTATCGTTGCCATACTGGAGATCGTGGAAGAGAAGAAATTCAACTACGCCTTCTTGAAGGAAATCGTCGTCAAGAGACTATACGAGAAGAAGTACAAGTTTTGTGAAGCAAACTTCCCAGATTTGAACCTGAATGACATTGAAGATATGTATCTGCTAAAAGTTCAAGGAAAGCTGCTTAACTTTGAACAAGACACACAGTACAACTTCATCGCATCTCGCCTACTCCACATCAGACGATTAATTGTTCAAGAAAGAGTGGAAGATCTTCAGCTGGGAGTGGAAAGTTATCAGAACACCATCAACCTTACTCAACCACAACTCATGATTCCTGAAATTACCGGGATGTCACAATACTCTCTCGTGCAACAACCGGCATTTGGAGTCATCTACCTCAACAGCAAGCATCAGCTTCGTTTCATGAGGTTCGATGAGATTCAGAAGTTTTGTGATGTCACACTTCAACGAGTTCGTGATGGGTTAGCAGAAAGGTTGGAGGATGAAAAGAAGAGGCTAAAAGAGGGAAGAACAACTAGGTGGAAATCTAATGGACGCAGAATGATCAAAAACTTTGTCCATACAATTGAAGAAAGGCTATATCGATGACAACAGATCAGAAGGTTGGAAAGCTATATCGGTGTTCGACCATCATTTCCGGTCTTGACATTTGTCCATATATTTATAATATTGTTTGATTTGTAATTACTAAGGCTTGTGCACACATAACAGTGTACAACCCGCACTTTGTAATGAAAGGACCCTGTGGTACGCATCAGTGCCACAATCCTAATATAAGGAGCGAAAGCTTCTTTCTTTTGAGTAGATTTAATCAAACCTTTCAGTATTTTTCAAATCTGCTCAAAAGACAAGTATTACACCTCAATAAGTAATCACTTGTTGAGGGGGAGTACTTGAATCAAAGCATCGTTCCTAAATCTTCAAATCTTGTTGATCTCTCCCCATAAGACTCAAAAAGGCATATTTTAATCAAAATCGTTTACAAAAACAACATTTGATATGCTATTTTTGAGGGGGAGAAAAAGAAAAGTGATTAAAATATGATGTCAAAAAGTCTTATCTCGTACGAGCTCGACTCAGAATTGACCCACGAATTGACGAAACATCAAATGTTTGAATTCGAATGGATTTATCTGATTATAAAGTACCATTTCAAGAAACTCTTTCTAGTTGTTTACTTTGACGGGTCTAACTTCCTTTTAGGAATGTTAACAACATCAAGTTAGTTATTAGGGCTAGTTATCACCTAAAAGCTGATAATGCATCCCTTTAACTAAGCAATGTAAACGTGTCCCTCGGGTACATGACTATTGAGAGTGGATCAATTCAAAAGTGCCAACTCTTCTCGCATATTCAAATTTCTGAAAATAATCATGAGCATATGTTGAGGGGGAGTATTTCATATAAAATCCAAAACCTCAAAGTGTTAACAAAATGTTTTACACTCTTACACACTTTGAGAGATTTTCAATGATTTGGTTTAAAGGCATCAATAGGATAGTCATGGAGTTACAAGGTGACTAAGGATAGGAAAAACCGTCCTATGATCCGCCTAAACCGGAGGGATCTACCCAAGGACATCACCAATAGTTAGAAATTAGAAGTCCTTAGGTATGATATAACAAAAGGAGAAAAGAATGAAAGGAGAAAGAAGGGGTTGAAGAATTAAAAAGAAAATGAATGAAAAGGGTGAAAAGAAATAGCCCTCCATTTTATCAACCATAGGTCAGACACCGGGTTCAATTCATATGCTACTGGTCGTTGCTAAGGCGACACCGGTATTGAAGATAAAAGACGTCATGGACCCAGTGACGCAATGCACCTAAACCTTCTTAGCCACTCAGGCATCTCTCAAAAGATGTTTGTTTCATTCTCACGGGGAACCAGTGTAATCTATCGATCGTCTATTAGAGATGGTTGATATTGAAACAGGAGGCCCTCTGCTCCATGCCTCCGCATAGGAAACCAAATGTGCACTTATCGAGTCTAGAGCCACGAGATAACATAAAAGATCTCTTAGGAACACAAAAATCTTCTACACTAAGTGTCTTGCATCATTGGACACTAAGTGTAAATTATCGAGTCCTTCGCAGATCTTAGCAATCTGCCTTGAACGTTTATGAGGGATTTACTTAGGTATTTCTCGAATGATTGAACGGAAATCCTGCCAGGGTCAACATCAAACAGCCCTGACAGCAGGTCACTTCGGTGATTCCTTGTGGATTACGCTTAGTGTGTTCGATGGTTTCAAACGGTCTACAGTCGTGGGGTGATCTCCAGCGACTCACCTAATCGTGGGTGTGCGTATGCATGTCTGTGTAAGCCCTCTAGGGGGTATCCGATTAGGAACGGCCTTGGTAAGGATTAGAAGGAGTCTTCACACTATGCTGTTGACGAATTCTAACTCCAAACCTGTAAGTACCGGATGTTTTATTGCTAACTGTTTCAATGCAGGTACAACCACCATCCTGAACACCGGCTTCCACATGCTCATACTTACATCTCAACAAAATGAAAGCTCTCATGAAAGATCGAAGCAACATGAATGTCAAAGATAGATTCCATGCCAAAAGAATCTACAAAGTGATAAAGACAAATGATCTTAAGCAACACACCGTCTAAAGAAGGATTCTACGTCTACACAAAGAATCTTCACATACGAAAAGAGAGCTCCTCACTTATGAAAGTTTCAACCGTCAAAAGATGTATGAGCATGTCGGAATGATGCAGATCCACTGGAGTCAAAGAATGTGATGAATGGCAGATTACCACATCAGATTGATCACTATCTCATCAAGCAAAGATAAAGAACAAAGAACGATGAATCATTTCTACTAATCATTTTTGAAGACGTCAAAAGCTATGAATGCCACAACTAAAGTGCAAAGACAAAAGACGTCAAGCAACCTCAAATGACTGTGACTTACATCACTTCTTCAACAATCGATCCTTAGGGGGAGATTGTTAGAACCTAAGTTTATCTACATTTTATCAAGTCTCGGTTATTTCATCATTTGTAATAGGTTGCTAGAATATTTACTTAATCATGTAAACGTATGAAGTCCATCATATGTCCAATGGGCCTTAAGCCCATACGTCTAAGAGAAAAGAAGGAGAAAGGGATGTTGCCCTAGCTCCTCTCCTATAAATAGGAAACTCATGTAAACCTATTTCTTGTTGGTTATTTCATTTACATAAGGAAACTCTTGCAGTTTTATTCTTCATATTTGATCTAATCAACCAAACTCTATTTCTCATCTCATTTCTATCAAATCAATACTTGTGTTTACAATATGGTGACCTAACAGTGCTTAACAAGGAAACAATGAGGATTGAGAAATCTCAATGTTACCTTTGATGAGAGCATGCCCGAGCCTAAATCATCTCCTTCGGTAGAAGATGATGTGGTCGATGAACCTATAGTTCCAGATCAAGAAAGGTCGCCGTCATTACAAGTTAATGTTTCGGATGAAGGCAATCCTAAGGAAGTGAGAGAAGCGATGGGTCATCCTATTGATCAAGTCATTGGTGACTTGAATAAAAGGATTCTTAGGTCACAAAATAAACAAACTTAAATTTTGGCATGACATTTTTCAAAAATCCAAATTGTTTAGGGATAGGTTTAGGTGTACATGGTTGACATGCATCTTAGGAGAACAATCTTTAAGCTAGAACAAAATGTCTAGGAATTGTTTGCAAGTCCTTTAGGTGCTCTTAGAGCTTATGTGTTTATGTGTCTAGGACTTATGTGAAGGCATGGAAGGAAGCTCAAATAAATGACTTCCAAGAGGAAAGATATGTGTCAACTCATTATTCAAACAATAGTTGATAATATTCAAGATTCTACTTGCCTATACTATGTGCAATGAACTAGAAAATTTGACATAAAATATCTTGTTAAAACTTGATAATGTTAACTATGTCAAAATTACCAAGATTAGACAAAATTTGGATCACAACTCACACTTGTGTTGAAAATTCTATATCTAACTCTAATTGTTCACCTTATGTGATAAATGGCATGATTTGTGTTGTAATTAGGGGTGGAAACGACCCGAGCCGAGCCCGAGCTCGCCAGAGCTCGAGCTCGGCTCGTTTATATATATAAAGCTCGAGCTCGGGCTCGAGCTCGTTTCGAGCTTTATATTTTGAGCTCGAGCTCGGCTCGTGAAAATTTTCAAAAGCTCGAGCTCGGGCTCGAGCTCGACTAATTTATATAATGTGTTAAAGAAAACAAAGTTCAAATAGAGCTCGGCTCGTTAATTACATAAGGCTCGAGCTCGTTTACTACTTTTAAGCTCGTTTATACGTATAGACAATATATATACGTATATATTTCAAAGGCTCGTTTAGGCTCGCGAGCCTACTCGAGCTTTTTGTATAGAGCTCGGGCTCGAGCTCGATTATTAAATGAGCCCAAACTTAGGCTCGAGCTCGGGCTCGAGCTCATTTAAGCTCGGCTCGTTCGAACTTTTTACCGATCCGATCCCGAGCTTTTCACGAGCGGCTCGGCTCGTTTCCACCCCTAGTTGTAATACAAAATATATATGCTATGTATTCTTAAATCTAAATCTATTAAACCCAAAAGCAATTATTATTTGTCACTAAATGTCTCATAAAGTATAATCACCTCCTATATATATTCTCTTCCTCTAGAGCCTTGCACCTTGTACACTTAATAAGGAATCTTAAGTACTAATTGCATTAAAACCTGTTAGACAAAAGGAACTATTACCCATACCTAAACCTCATTTCACTATTATTTGAAGATTGGAGATCTTGACTAAGTATTGCACCTAAAATCTAAATCAATGCTAAAAATGAATAGCCAACCATCCTCTCCAAACAATGTTCTTGACAATGTCATTCTCTTGAGTAGTGACACTAACTCATTGAATGCCAATAATGGTAGTCAAAAAATTGGTTACAACAATGTCGTTCCTCATGCTCCAACTAAGAGTGTTGGGATGGAAAAAGGATAGTTTATGCATAATACTCAACAAAAACAATACCCTAGGATCAACTTGAAAAGCTAATGCAAGATGATGCTCAAGCCACAACATCTCCATTTAGGGGAATTGGGGATGAGAAAGTTTGGGAAAAGATAAGAAAGCCTTTAAGCCCAAAACTTCGTGAGGGAAATCTCGCAATTTGTTGTGAAAACACAATTGACATACTCAATGCCAATAAAGATAATAAAGAAGAAAACCGTGAAATGCTCAAATCCCTCCATGACGGAGTCAAAATGCTACAAGCATTGGCTTCAAACATGACATGCATTGTGCATAATGATAGGGGTGATGACTCTTGTGATGACAATCTTGTGAATCACAAGAACTAGCTTCTTTAATAATGTATTGGCTAGGTGTGTTTTGAAAGTGCTTTATATGTCTTTTGTTTTCCTAAGATCTCATGGTACCATGACATGGTTGTACTTCTAGCTTTCGAGCTTTATGATAATAATAAATGCACTTTCTTTAATTTTACCATGCTCAAAAAAAGGTTATTGGAGTCATATTGGACAAACACATGTATATGTATTATTGTGCACTAACCCATGTTGCAAGCCTCCAAATGGTAACCTAACCCATCTTGGACTTTCATACATGAAGTTCTCTTGTGCACTAACCCTTGTTGTTGTGTTTTATGTAGCTAGGCCACCGCAAAGGTGAGGCTCTTGACCCATGGATCCCCACCTTGAAACAAGGGGGAGAAACGATCTAGGCGGAGCTATGTTCAAGGGGGAGCACATTCGGGTGCACATACAAGCTAGCTCATTTATTCCTGAGGCCCAAGTTCGAAACCTGGCTTGATTGGTAGTCCCGCCTTTTTTATTCGACAAAATGGGGAGAAAGAAAGTAAGAGAGTGAAGACCTATTCAAGTTAAAGAAACAAAGGCTTCACCAAATTACAAGGCAAGGTCAAGACGCAAGCTACACCAAAGGCGCGCTTTGTCTTCGCTAAGTTTTGTAATTTTATTTTCTTTCGGATTTTATTTGTCATCATCAAAAAGGGGGAGATTGTTGAGGCAACATTATCAAGATCACCTAATGTTTTAGTTATGACAAATAAACCATCGAAACACATAAAATAACAAACGTTAGCCAAAATTCCCCATTCATATCTGCTGTTGACGCGCCACCCACGCGTCAACGCGTGGGTGACGCGCCAGGGCTCTGTGAATGTTGGGACGAATTTTGAAAGTTGGCTTTCCCCTTACCCAAAAAATGTGGATCTTTCAATACAAGTATAAATATGTTATGTGCTTAATTAAGAACACTCGAAACGAGTTTTGGGATTAGAGAGATCCAAATTTTAAAGCACCCACTTACGGGAAAACGCCAACTCATATTTTCTAACTCTCGACTATAGCCAAGGCTTTTCTAAACTTAGGGAGCTTATATAATTCACGTAACATCATGTCAAAGCATCCATATGCTCATATCCCGTGCTTACGTCTTCTCTGATCACATAACTGGTTTACTCCCTTATTGGTCAAACTAAGTCCATGGTCTCTTTGCGTAAATGCATCCTTACCCGCATGGGTTATGCTTTACATCAAGGCAAAGCACTTGACTTGTTTGTAACAAGGTGTTAGTTGAGTACGTCGAGTCGTGGAAAGTCACGAGTTATAAAACTATGGATTCTCGACGTTCTGTTACTAGAACTTATAAGTAACCTATGATTTTCTGAACTTATAATCTTAACTGTCTAAAACATTTCTTCTTAATGACAATTAGATTATTTCTTAATCTTCTTCTTAATCTCATTTTACAAAAGTCAACTATACCAAATCTCCCACAATCCTTCCCAAAAATCCCTTCCCAACAACCTCTTATAATATTCCTTACACCTCCTTACAAAGTGTACTCTTGTCTCCACATAAACTCCCACACAATATTCCCTCTTACAATATTCCCTCACTTTACCAACTTCCCATATACCTTTTCTTATACACATATACATACACTTCCCTATACATAAATACACTCTTTTCTACACACACCTTTATTTCCAAAATACACACACTTCCCTCACATACTCTTCCAAATACACACACAAGACTCCCAATCTTTTCACACTCTTACACTCTTACATATTCCTTACACATACAACTCATACCCTACACATCACATCTTATACAACCCATATCTTACACTTCCAATACTTCTACATTCAAAATACACACACTACTCACAACCATTTCACCTTCTACACAAACAAGGCTCCCCATCACATCCCTTCTTACATATTCCCTTACACACACACAATCCAACCCTTATATTCCTTACACCCTTTCACATCCTAACCTTTTCGCCAACATCCACACTTTCTCTCCAAGAAAGGAATATTCCTTTAGATATTCTCTCTTAACCTAACCATGGTTCTCCTAACCCAACTATGGTTAGTTCTCTACACTTAACCTTGGTTAACTCTTAAGCACACCAAGGATGGAATATTTCCTTGGATATACCCTTTAACCTAACCATGGTTTATTATCTACACACTCTTCTAACCCAACCTCTCTCACTCTTTCTTAGTGAGGAATATTCTATGGCATATTCTCTTCTATTATGCCATTTGAGGAATACCCATTCTACCCCTACCAAATTACCCTTTCTACTCTTCTACCCTTGGTATTTGGTTTTCTTATAAACACTTCACAAAACATTTTTCAAATTGGTTATTTGAGTTGGTAAACCTTAGATTGATTAATGTTAAGGTTTAGTATGAAGTACAATTGGGGTTTTAGCAAGGATAGGTATTTATAAGATCCAACACCCAACACTTGCGAAATATACAACAGAGTGCCTGGCGCATTGCCCACGCGTTGACGCGTGGGTGACACGCCGGCCTTGTTAATTTTTTCCCAAGTTTGGGTCTTGGCCTATAAATACCCCCTTGCCTCTTGTATTCCTCACCCCTTGCCATTATTCTTTCACTCTACATTCTTTCTCTCTAATCTCTCTATTCTCTCTTGTGTTCTTAGTTAAACACACTAGGACATCTTTGAAAGAAAACATCTCCTTGCAAGGGAAGAATCTCAAGAACTTAATCAACTCTTATGATTGTGTCGAGGGTCTTCTTATCTTTACCCTTTCTACTATAATCGAGTCTCTAAGGTAGGTTAGGGCTTGATTAAACAAACACTTATTCATTCATTCAATTGTTTGTAAGGTAAGTCTTGTGTCTTGGTGACCAAGCCTAGATCATTGGGGATCTAGTTAGGGTTTGATACTTCCGGTGGGAAGTTTTGGTAGTGGTCTTTGTGACCCTTAGGTGAAGTCGAATCACGAGATTCTTTTGGGTAGTTTCCGAGGGCGGAATACCGTTGGGGAGTAACTCCTTCTTTGTGAGCATCGATATTGGTGAATATCGGTGGAGTGAATTGTAACGGTTTGTAGTCCACCGAAAGGATTATACTAGTGAATAGTATTGGTGTCATGAATTCGCAACTGGATGTACGGATGGTATAAACCCCCCATCCAGAACCAGTATATATCGTGGTGTTCTTTACTTGCTTTATATACTTGCGGTTGTGATTGTGTTTGTGGTTGCTCTTACTTAAACCACTTGGTTATCCTTGAGGCTTAAAGTTTTTAAACGTCCTTAAAAGCCAAGGAAACCGTATTCACACCCCCCCTCTACGGTTCTACAGATGTCAATATTTCACATATTTCCAGACTTATATAATATCAGAATACTTATTGGATTCATGAAATGAGAACATGTCTCATTCTTTTTTTCATGTCTTTGCGAAAATATAAAATGCACATTAATTTCGCTTTGTTATAAAGACAAATATTTAACCAATAAGTTTACACATCCATGTGTATGGACTTCAAGTTTTACATGTCTCATCAAGAAAGACTTCAATCTTTCGCTAGTTACTTGCGTATTTATATTATGGCCAATCATTTTACAACCTCGATTCTCGTATGATTATTTTCAAGATCCTCACTGTTATTATAGTGCTATTTTATTTATATGAGGTTCTTCTAGAATTCTCTTTGTCTAGTGTCTCAGTATGAGACTATTATGGGGTCTTTATTACCTCAATATGGTCATCTTAACTTCTTGCTCCATTTATATATCCTTCGAGAATTTTTATTTGGAATCGATTGTTCTATCACGCAGTAGGCATGCCATAGAATCATTACCAATCATTGGTTGTCCAGTAGGGAAACAAATATAACTTGAAGCATTAGCAACGTATAAAAGATCTAGTTACTCTGTTTAGGTCACCAAATATGTCTCGCATTTTCTAGATCAGAAAAATGAATTATATTTTGAACTTCAAGTTCATGTTCATTAGTGTTGTGAGGATCAACATGTACGTTATTATAATTCATTACAAATTCGTGCTGCTCATTTACTTCCCTTGATGAATTGTCATTCTCAATATCTCACTTTGTGCGTTGTGGTGGATTCACTAGAACATAAGCTGCACAATTAAATGACTCTTAGTTGGGGATGTATGGTTTGTGACCGAAAACCAATAAATTGGAGAGGAATCGTTATAACTTTTGGCATGATGCGAATTCATGTTCTATTTAAAATAGCATGCCCCATAAACTATCAATTTTGCTCTCATAATTATTGGCTTTATAGTCAATTAAAAATATTTATAAACGCTTTAACAAAAGCATTTCGCTTACGACTATGAGCTACAGATATTCGATACTTGTTCCAATAATTACCAAATACTTAGAATTACGCACTATCGTTTCAAAAGATATAATATGGAAAATGCGCTCGCATTCTGATAAGCAGAGCTATTAATCATGCTAACTTCATGTTACGTCTTTTATGATCATTTTGACGATACATCGATTTAAAAATCAAAATAATTTAAATGGCACTAGGCCTACAAATATCTCACTTGGATATTTTTTTCAAAGAAAATCTAAGAGAATGAGCTCTTATTTTAATTTGGTGGTGGTAGGTAAAGTATTAACTTCTATTGAGAGCAATAAAGATAATGAAAAGATCATACCAAGAAATTCATGGTTCTTTAATATATTCGCATTATCATTGACTCGGGATGGTCCAATCGGTCATTCATATAATATACAATTTTTGGCACATAAACTTATGTTATGTCAAGTTGAGGAAGATGCAAGAGAATATAATGCATCGTTAGCATGAAATTCTGTTCTCGTAACAAGTTTATATTTTTTTTACGGAGCATTGATCATTAGCATAGATTCTTACATCTACAAAGATAGTTTGTAATATATTTTACACATTCGTTTATTTTTTTTCTTACATGACATTTCATTTGCTCCATTCTTTTTTTTTTCACTTTTAACGGTTGGTCATTTTTCATTTTACTTCGATCATATCCATGACCTTGTAAATGATCGTTAAGAGTTTATCCTTATATGATCACATTCATTTGATGGAACGAAGATCTTATGTTGATCATTTCGTCACATTCACTTGAAGGAATGGAGTACGTTGATTATTTCATCATATTCACTTGAAGGAATGGATATCTATATATTAATAATATCATCACATTCACTTGAAAGAATGCAAATTTATACGTTGATGATTTCATCACATTCATTTGAACATAAGAAAAACTTTATGTTAGATCAATATATTCATACCTTCACCAGAGAGAGTAACCAAACTAGCTGGGTGAGGTTTTCTTTTCTTTTCATCAATGACACATTACTTTTTTCTTTAGCAATTGGTCAATAATATTTTAAACTAATATCTGTTAAGAATATGAGAAACAGATGCTCATTTTTTTCAAAACTAACCATAAAATAAGAAAAATGAAATCCATGTCACAAGAAACTGTGATTTGCGAATACACGTGCATTAATACATATAATAAAATATAAAATAAAACTATTTTGAAACAAATATATGCGTTGACGAATAGGAGGAAGATCCTCTTGTTATACACAACTTGAGTCAAGTTAGACAATTACTAGTCATTGATCAAAATCCAATGGCTCCACCTTAGATTATTACAAAGAGATCAAATTAGAATAATATGAAACTAAAGTTCAAGAATAACAAAGAGATGAGCCACACGCGCAAGACGTTACTACAACTTAACATGTCAACCAATAAATAGGTCTAAACATGCAATTAAATTAAATATTAATATGTAAATGAGGTTAAATACGCACGTACCTTTGCGAATCGAAAGAGAATATGTGATTTCAAGGACAAAACAAACCTGTTTATGTCATCTTGGGCTTTCACGTCTTTCACGAATTGAAAAACACAAAGAACTTCATAATTTTAGAGCGTGATGATAACGTGTTATAAAATAAAGAACAAGAACACAAAAATGAAAAGAGCAAGACAAAATTCTTATTATGAGATGAATCCAAAGAGTTACAAATGTGTTATACTTAAGAGCCTAAGTGGTAAACAAGTACATGTTTAGCCGTAATAAGCTAATGGACTAGTAACATAATATTAAATATACATAAGTCCATAATAAATATTTGCAACATGATTGATTAAATATGGTGAGTGTTATTTTCGATGTTATGATAATTTGGGGTTAGAAACAGATGACACCAATTTTTGATATCACTGTAACTAGAGCTCTAAGTTTATGTAAGACTCATAAATATATACTTAAAAGATAGTAGGTTTCTAGGTGGTATTTATTTTTAGTTTATTTTTTTAAGTAGACGCTCATCTTCTATGGTATTCTTAAGTCGTATGTAATAGAGTTCTAAGACAAGCTATGCTATCTCAACCGATTCTCTATCTATAAAAAACAAAATTAATACTAAAGATTAAAAATGGATACTTCGATTAAGGAAGGTCCTAATTACACTGAATTAAGATCAAAACAAGACCATATAACACACCAAAACATTAACACAAATAATATTAAGCCAAATAACTTATTTAAACCCGACCCATATAATCGATTCAACTTTTTTGTCGGGGTAAAATGGTTGCCTTGAGAGGATTCTTCATCACTACAGTAAATGCAAAAGTCTCAGTCGGGTCTGGTGGGTTATCCGGAACGGGGACCCACTTGAATGCATGAACCATCCGGGCTAGCAACATGTTAACATGCAACGTACCCAAGCTCCATGCCGGACATATCCTTCGACCCGCACCAAATGGCAACATCCTCACTCCCTTCATCCCGGTCACATCGACATCCGCCCCTTCACCGCCATCCAAGAACCTCTCAGGTCGAAACTCTTCGGGATTCTTCCAAAGATCTGGATCTTCAGTCACCCAGGCAGTGTAAAACTCGACGTTTACATCCGGTGGAATGACGTATCCACCTAGTTCTGTAGGTTGAGTAGCTGCGTGTGATAGCACAAAATGACTCGGAGGGTGTCGTCGAAATGTTTCTTTCACAATAGCGGTTAAATAGACCATGTTTTCGACGTCATTCTCTTGAACAACACCATTTACACCAACTTTTTGGACTATTTCTCTGTAGAGTTTTTCTTGGATTTCTTGATTCATGACCAAATGAAGTAACGCCCATTCAACTGTGGTGGCGCTTGTGTCTGTACCCGCATTGATTACTTCGGATACAAGGGTCACGAGCTCTTCTTCTCCTAACCGTCCACGGCCGGACGGTTCAAGGTTGAAAAGCGAGTCGATGTAAGCAGCACCAACCGGGCTCACCATTTCCAAGCCATCCGGTTTGAGAGGGTTTATGCTAGGGTTTTTCATATGATCTTCACGGCTTTCAAGAAATGCCCTTCTTGCTCGTACTAATGGTACCAAACACTCCATCTGCTTCCGTCGTAGCTCCTTTGCAGCCACAAGTTGACGGCGGAAGAGTGGGAGGAGGACCGGCATGAAATCGGGCAGTTTGGGCATGGTGATCATCATGACATCTTTGAGAATGCCCTCTATGTTCTTGATTTTTTCCTTTGAGATTCTTGCACCAAAACACAAACATATCAAAATGCTACAAATTGTGAGCCTACAATTACTCATCACCTCCACAAACCCATTTTGTGAATTTTCGATTTCTAGCATCTTTAAGTGTTCTTCAAATGCCCATTTCCGGATCCAGCTACATTGTCGGATCCGGGTAGGGTTTATCAACTCGGTTACAAAGTTTCTTCTTAGGGTCCGCCAGAGTGGGCCATATTGTGCAGAGTTGATGGCGCATTTTCCGACACTAAATAGTAGTCGAATAGGGGAGTCAGGTGGCCGACTAGCAAAAATCGGACCCTTCTGGACTAGGGCTTCATGGATAAGGTCGGAGCTGGTGACGATGATTAGGGTACGTTGGCCCATCTTCATGGTAAAGATCGGACCATACTTGGCACGCAAGTCACGTACCACGTACATGAATGGACGTTTCTGAAGGATAACTTGAACTAGATTGCCAACAATCGGCCAACCTGGTGGCCCTGGTGGAAGGTTTTGCCTCCGAGAAACTCTGAAATGACGTTTCCACCAGAAACAACAAAAGAGACATGTTACAAAGGTTAACACAATGTCAAGAACCTCCATTTTAGTGTGTATGAGGAAAGTTGAGTTGATGGATAAAAAAGGGTCATAAAAATAGGGTTTTTAAGGGCGTGTAGTAAATGAGATGTTATCTACCCTCTGATGATTCTATTGAATACGATTCGCAGATTCTATTTATTATTGGTAGGGTTGGGTTGGTATAGGGTTTTCAAGAAATTGTACAATACCTTCCCTTTGATGTAGTAACTTTTATAAAGTTACATTAAACGGGTTTCGTTTTAATAAATGTTCATGTATACAAGATAAAAGTTCATCCTTACATAGTTGATAAGCTTTCTTTTCTTATAAAACGTGAAAATATCATGCTCATTGGTATTTATATCTAATTATTGTTGCCAAGTTGATCTAGCCTTCCTTAAGGGTTGATTTATGTCTATAAAAATAGATCTTTAAAATTTTTACATTGGATTAAGACAAGCAATTGCACGATTTGAAAAGTTTAAATACGCGGCATTACAGTATAATAGCAATATTTATAAAGCTTTTCGACCAACATAGCATTACTATTAAATCAGTTGTATCGGCTATATATATATCTAGCGTGTTTTTATCATACACGCAAATAGCCATAACCCAATATATAAGGACTGATATGTAATGTAATATCACTCCATAAAAACACTAGATTTAATGCAGGTCGTACATATATTAAACATGCAACAGGGGTTTTCTTTTAAGAAATATAATTTGTTATGAGGATACACGAAACTTGTTCGTACAAAATTCTGGATGGTATTCGATAGCATGTCGGACTTACATGGAACAGGGTTTCACAGAAGTCCGATGAATCTTGGACTAAGTGAAAGTGTTTGTTATCTCCTGCTAAGAAAGAAACATTGTTATTCTCACCGCGGGAGGGGGTTCTCGCGGTTATCCTCGGGGGTGAGAGTAAGTATCTAGAGAGAGAAAGTAAGTATATGTGTGTTTCTCGTGAGAGAGATTGTACCGTCTGCATGGAGTTAATGTCGCACATTCATTAACCGGGTGCCGCACATCTCATTAACCGATGGGTTATTTGATGCTTGCCTTGAAGTCATACCCTTTGACTTGCTTCACTACAAAAAAACTGCCCTTAGGAACGAGATTCTCGTCCCAAATTTATAAAGGGCGTCGTCCCAAAGTAAATATGGTACGATATCTCGTCCCAAATCTGCAGTCCCGTTTTGGTTGTCACAAAAAAATTTGGGACGATACATTCTTTGTAAATTTGGGACGACAATATGCGGGGCCCACAAACCATTCAACGTTGTAAACTAAGAAAAGGGATGACATTCTTTTGGAAATTTGGGACGAGATTATCGTCCCTAGCTTATTTATTATTTTTTTCTCTCTTTAATATTTTTAAGTAGTTAAAGAAAATGTTTTTATAAAAACAATTTGGGACGACATGAAAATAAATTTGGGACGACAATCTCGTCCCAAAGTGTTTTGATTATAATAATTTAAATTGTTTAGGGACGATATACGTGGCAGTTTAGTGCAGAAAGGGACGACATTTTTTATGCAATTTAGGGACGACATTGTCGTCCCTATTGTTAGTTTTTGAGATTCTGTTGCTCAGGAATACTTCCAAGTATAATACTACTGTTGTACTTAACATTCTACTGCTAGTGTTAAGATTCTACTGGAAGGATTCTACTATTGAGAAAATAATACTAGTGCTAGTGTATTAATTCTATTGCTGAATAGATAAGATTGTATACGCGTTTTGTATTTATAGAAAAGATATTATCTTGTGTAGAAAGTCATTGTAAACCGTGTAGGACTCCTTAGTCTATAAAATGGGATCCTAGAGTTAGAGTTATGTACGTATCAAAGTTAGAGTCGAATTCACTTCAAAGTTGTAAACCTTAGCATTGTTGAGTGCTCGTATATCTAATATATTGAAGTTTTAAGTGTGAAATCTTTTTTCATTATTCTTCTTAAGTTAAACTTTATATTCCGCATTCTGTTTCAGTTTGTTTTATTCTAAGTTAGCTTCTATAAGATCTATTGCTCAATTGGGATCAACAAGTGGTATCAGAGCTTGTAATCTAGAAGCTGTGATCAAGAAGAACTTGTGTTTACTCAAGATCTTTTCTTAACAACTACTCAAGAGGTGGGTGATGAAACACACATGGTTACTGCATCCAAGGTGCACATGCTCAAGCAAGGAGAGTATGAGCTATAGAGGATGAGGATGAGGCAATACATCCGGATGATTGATTACAATATCTGGGATGTTGTTGTTAATGGAGATACTTTGCCAAAAATATGTGCTGATGGGAAACTAGTACCCATTAAATCTGAGGAAGACAAGACTACAAGGAAGTTAGAGATCAAGGCTCATAGTATTATCTTGATGGGAATACCCAGTGAGTTTCAGTTGGATTTCAGTGATTGTGAAACTACCAAAGATCTAATGACAGCCATTGAGAATAGATTTGGTGGTAACGACGCTACAAAGAAGTCAAGGAAGAATATGTTGAAACATCAGTTTGAAAACTTCATTGCCACATGCAAGTGGAGAGAACCTTGATGGTACCTATGACAGGCTTCAAAAGCTTGTTAGTAGTCTAAAGCTTGTAGGTTACATAGTTCCTTAGGAAGATAATAATCTCAAGTTTCTTAGAAGTTTAGCACCAGATTGGAGCATGCACACAGTTGTGTGGAAAAACAAACCTGACTTTGAGAAGATGAGTTTGGATGATCTCTACAACAACTTGAATGACTATGAGTCTGAGATGAAGGCTGCATCTACTTCATCTTCTGCTAAAAATCTTGCTTTATTGTCTTCCAATAGCAAAGACTCTCAAGAAGCTCATACTGCTGCTTATGGAGTTTCTGCTGCTAGTACTAGTGGTTCTGCTGCTGGTTCATAAAATAGTGACAACATAAATGATGCTGCTATTTGTGCATTTTAAGCTGATCTCACCATAAATACTTCAGTACTTAATAAGGATATGGAACATATTGATCTTGATGATTTGGAAGAGATTGACTTGAAGTGGCAGATGGCCATGCTGACCTTGAGGGCTAGGAAGTTTTTGAGAAGGATTGGTAGAGAGCTCAAGTACAAGTCACATAACAACATGGGCTTTGATAAGTCAAAGATTGAGTACTACAACTGCCAGAGAAAGGCTCACTTTGCCAGAGAGTGTAGAGCTCCAAAGAAGAATGGAGACAACTCAAAGAAGGTGGCTGAGGAGCTAAAGACCACTACAGCTTTGGTGTCTTGTGATGGTTTAGGTGACTATGAATGGAGTGACATGGCAGAGGAAGAGCCCAACTATGCTTTGGTGGCTGAAGAAGGAACAAAAGGGCATAAATTTGCTCTTATGGCTTATGCTTCATCATCAACTGATTCTGACTCAGAGGTATCCAATGAGTCTAATGATTCTGTTTGTTCTTTTAAATCCTGCTTAGACACTTTAGAAGAACCTAAAGCTAGGAATGAAAGTCTTAGAGAAGAAGTAGAACATTTAAAACTTGATAACTTAAGTTATAAAGTTGGAACTCAAAATGTAGAGAGAAGACTTGAATACCTTAAAAAGTGTGAGTTAGAGTATGTTGATAGAATCAATATACAAAATGGTGAGATTTTTCTTAAAAACAGTGAGATAAACTTTCTTAAGCAAAAACTAGAGGAAACAGAGAAGGAAAGAGATGCAGCTCTAGCTGATAAAGAAAAACACATAGTTAGAGTTGAAAAACAACAATTTGCTTCTGACATAGTGCATAAATCTATTGAAAGTCATTAAATTAGAAAAGGCTTTGGAATAAGTTATAATGAGGTAGCTCCCCCAGTGAAAAGTGCATAAGTGAGCTAGATATCAACAAACCTGTAGGTGAAACCAGTAATGCAAATAATGAAACACCAAATGTTGACAATAAGAAATTTTCTAATGCTCTAATTATTAAAGATTGGGTGTCAAATAGTGATGAACATAATGAGTCAACACAAAATGTTAAAAAGGAAGAAATTCCTAAAATAGTTGATTCTAAGGTCAAACAGGTTAGGTTTGTGAAACCTATGCTAGGCCATGCTATCTCTAGGAAAGTGGTAGAATACAATGAGGTACCTAGAGATCAGACGAAAAGGTTTAATAACAAGCCTAGGGGTAATCAAAGGAACTTTAATAACCTAGTTTCTCATAAATTAGGTAATGAGTTCAAATTAAGAAAGAAGGCATGTTATCAATGTGGTAGTTTTGAGCATCTACAGATAAATTGTTATAACTACCAAAAACCTGTTTCGAACCAATTCAGAAGGGTGAATTACCAAAAAAGTTCAAAAAGAACTCATCCTCATGCTAAAAGAAACATGGTTTTAAGAGCAGTTTTATTGAGATCTGGTGCAACTAGATCAATTGTTACTGCTCCCACAAAAAGGCCTTTTCATAATAATACAACTGTTTCTACTGCTAGTTCAAAAGTAGATTCTACTGCTAATGCAAAAGTTTCTACTGTTGTGCCTAAAGTGATAACAGATACAATGTTGGAAACTACTTTTATGTTATAAAGGCCTCAGCTTGTTGGAGTTGGAAACCAAAATCAAATGCTTTAACTCATGTTCCAAATAACAGCAGTGCATTAATGGACTTCACTAAATATTACTACGTTGATGCACAAGGCAGATCCAAGTCAGTGATGACTTGGGTACCCAAAAGAAATTGATTTCTCTATTTTTCATGTGCAGGGCAATATCCAAGATGAACTAAAAGATAAAGCTATGGTGGATAGTGGATGCTCTGGACATATGATAGGTGACATGTCCCAACTTGAAGATTTTGTACCAATGGATGGTGGATATGTTGCTTTTGGGAATGACCCTAAAGGTGGAAAGATTGTAGGTACAGGTACTATAAAAACAAGAAATTTGGATTTTGAAAAAGTGTATCATGTAGAAGGACTTATGTACAACCTCTTTAGTGTCTCACAAATATGTGACAGAAAGAACTTTGTCTTTTTTACTGACATTGAATGTCTTATCCTTTCTCCTGACTTTAAGTTTCCGGATGACAAATTTGTGCTACTAAGAGTCCCTAGAACTGATGATATATACAGTGCTAATATAAAGAATATAGTTCCCAAAAGAGCCTTAACTTGTCTTATTGCAAAGGCCACTATGGATGAATCCAAACTTTGGCATAGAAGACTTGGACATTTAAATTTCAAAACTATAAATAAATTGGTAAAAGGTAATCTTGTTATAGGTTTACCCTCAAAAGTTTTTGAAAATCTTGAAACCTGTGTTGCCTGTCAGAAGGGTAAAAAACACAGAGCTTCTTGTAAGTCCAAAGTTGTGAACACAATTACTCAGCCTTTACATATGCTTCATATGGATTTATTATGACCTGTTTATGTGAATAGTCTGAATAAGAAGACATATTGCCTAGTTGTCACAGATGACTTTAGTAGATTTACATGCGTGTTCTCTCTAGCTTCTAAGGATGAAACTGCTGAGATCCTTAAGGAATTCATAACTAGAGTAGAAAACATAATAAATCAAAAAGTTAAGATAATCAGATGTGACAATAGAACTGAGTTTAAGAATCATGTAATGAATCAGTTTTGTATGGGAAAACGTATCTTAAGACAGTATAGTGTTGCTAGAACTCCTCAACAAAATGGTGTAGCTGAGAGGAGGAATAGGACATTGATTGAGGCTGCTAGAACTATGTTGTCAGATTCTAAGTTGCCTATACCTTTTTGGGTTGAAGCAGTGATAGTTTTCTTTAAATCATTTGGGTGTCATGTTACTATCTTGAATAGGAGTAAGGTAGTTAAGCCTCACAACAAGACCCCTTATGAATTGTTTCATGGTAGGAAACCAATGATAGTTTTCTTTAAACCATTTGGGTGTCCTGTTACTATCTTGAATACCAAAGACCAGCTAGGCAAGTTTGATGAAAAGGCTGATGAAGGTTACTTTGTTGTATACTCAATTAATAGTAGAGCTTTCAGGGTATACAACAAGAGAACTAAACATGTACAGGAGAATTTACATATTAGATTTAGTGAAAATACTCCTAATGTTGCAGGGAAAGGACCAGAATGGCTCTTTAATATTGATATGCTAACAAGGACCATGAATTATGAGCCAGTAATTGCAGGTATAGACACTAACAATTTTGCAGGTACACAAGCTAATGATTCTGGAGGAACAAATGCCAAAGTGCCACAAACTAATGAGGAGATTGTGTTGATTGAAAAGTGGAAGATTGATCCTATTTTGAAACCCACGGTGTAGAACAAAAGTTCTCAGGATGATGCTACTCAAGATGAGCCTCTTGGAGAAAAAGAAGGTGATGATAAATCTTCTGATGCTGCAAAGGTCGTTAATAAAGAACCACAAGTTGTTGAAGATGTACAAGATAAAGAGGCAAATTGCTCTGGCAGCAGTATCTTTGATTCTACTGCTGCTCCAAAAGATACTACTGCTAGGCATAGTGATTCTACTGCTTCACCAAAAGATCCTACTGCTGACAACTTTGGAAGATCTTTTGATGATCCTAATTATGTTGATGATCCAGATATGCCTCTTTTGGAAGAGATTTACTATGACACTGATGATGATGCTCTTGATGGGAAGATTTTTGGGGTAGAGGCTGACTTTAACAATATGGAGCTTAATATTCCTGTCAGTCCAACTAAAAAACTACTAAAGTTCACAAGAATCATCCAAAGGATCAAATTTTGGGTGATCCATCATCATCTGCTCAAACAAGAAAGATGACTAAAGAGCAGAAAGATCAACTGCAAAAAGCTTTCTTTCCAAGATCACTTTATCAAAGAAATAGTCAGAAAGATATTCAAAATTGCTTATTTGCTTGTTTTCTGTCACAAGTAGAACCCAAAAATGCTTATAAAGCATTACAAGATCCAAGCTGGGTGGAGGCTATGCAAGAAGAGCTTCTTCAATTCACAATTCAAGAAGTCTGGACACTAGTCGATTCGCCTAATGGGAAGAAGGCAATTGGAACTAAATGGGTTTTCAGATGCAAAAGAGATGAAAGAGGCATTATGATCATAAACAAAGCAAGATTGGTTGCTCAGGGGTACACACAACAAGAAGGTATTGATTATGATGAAGTATTTGCACCTGTGGCAAGGATTGAGGCCATAAGACTGTTTTTGGCTTATGCTTCATATAAAGACTTTGTGGTGTATCAAACGGATGTAAAAAGTTTTTTTTTCCGTATGGGCAAATTAAAGAAGAAGTTTCTGTGTCTCAACCACTTGGTTTTGAAGATCCTGATTTTCCTGACAAAGTTTACAAGGTGGAAAAAGCACTATATGTTTTACATCAAGCTCCCAGGGCTTGGTACGACACATTGTCAACCTACTTGCTGGAGTCTGGATTCAATAGGGGAAAGATTGACAAGACTTTGTTTCTCAAAATGAACAAAGATGATATTTTGCTAGTACAAGTTTATGTTGATGATATCATCTTTGGTTCCACAAACAAAGTTATGTGTGTTGAGTTTGAAAAGCTAATGAAGGATAAGTTTGCTATAAGTTCTATGGGAGAACTCACTTTCTTCTTGGGTTTACATGTCAGACAGATGGAAAATGGCATATTTATCAGTCAAGATAAGTATGTCACTGACAATTTGAAGAAATTTGGATTTAGTGATGTGAAGTCTGCAAAGACAACTATGGAGTCCAACAAACCTTTACTCAATGATGAAAATGGCAAAGAAGTTGATGTTCATCGGTATAGATCAATGATTGGCTCATTGATTAGGCCAGATATTATGTTTTCAGTGTGTGCCTGTGCTAGATACTAAGTCACACCTAAAGAGTCACATCTCAATGCTGTGAAAAGGATCTTTAGATATTTGAGACATCAACCAAAATTGGGTCTCTGGTATCCCAAAGATTCACCTTTTGATTTTGTGGCATACTCTGATAGTGACTATGCTGGAGCAAGCTTGGATAGGAAGTCTACAACTGGAGGTTGTCAATATCTTGGAAGCAGGTTAATATCATGGAGCAAGAAACAAACTGTGTGGCAAATTCTACAACTGAAGCTGAGTATGTGGCTGCTTCAAGTTGCTGTGGTCAAGTGCTTTGGATTCAGAATCAACTACTTGACTATGGGTACAATTTTATGAACACCAAAATTCATATTGATAATAACAGTAATTTATGCATAATTAAAAATCCTGTTTTTATTCTAAAACAAAACGTATTGAGATAAGACATCATTTAATCAGAGATTGTTATTAAAAGAAATTAATTCAAATTGTTAAAGTTCATACACATAATAATCTTGCTAATTTACTCACAAAATCCTTTGATGTGGGTAGATTTCAATTTTTAATTGCCAGAATTGGAATGTCAAATCTTTGAAAAAGTTATCTCTCTGTGTTTTTGTAAAGTTTTGTAATGGATTTGTGCTGTTATTAGTCAATAAGTTGTTTCTATTGCTAGTTATGGATAGTGTTGCTAGTTATACTCATTCTGCTACTACATGGTTATTCTGCTGCTGAGTATAATTATGCTTTATGATTATTGTGATTATTGTATTTCTTGTGGTTTTGTGGTTTTGGAACTAATCTTTTGTTGGATAAGTTCAAGTTGAAGTATTGATTGCTGAGAAAATGGTTTTGGAACAAGTATGTATCCTACTGCTGATTCTGCTGCTGGGTTCTACTGCCAGGCAAATTATACTGCTAGACAAAAGATTCTACTACTGATTCTACTGCTGGGTTCTACTACTAAGTTTCAAAGTACAGGGACGGTTATGTAACTTCTTCACAAAAGGGTTTAAAAACCTAATTGGATCTCACAATTAGTTTTACGCGCTCACAATTGAAGTCTAATCAAACCCTAACACACTTTTTATCATCACAATCAAAAACCCCCAATTCCAAACCCTCAATCATGATGTCGACAAGAACATGGGCTGCAAGTCACAATAGGGTAGCACTACTTGATCGTACCCAAGTGTCAGAAGGTTTCAGAGAGATGGTTGATTTCATCAATGCTACCTCCATTAGGTATGCATTAATTGTGAATCCTACTATAATTATCTCCTTTATTAAACAGTTTTGGCTTACTGTTAAAGTCAAAATTCTTAATGGGGAAACACAAATAAAGGCTATGGTAGATGGCCACAAAATACTTATTACTGAATCATCCATAAGAGAGTCACTCCTCTTTGCTGATGATGAAAGAATTAAGTGTCTTGAAACACCTGCTATTGTTGAAGGGCTTAAAAACTTGGGTTATGAGAAGAAAATTAATAGTTTAAAATTTCAAAAAGGTCTTCTCTCATCCCAATGGAAATTTTTGGTACATACCCTCTTGCATTGTTTAAGTCCAAAAACTTCAGGCTAGAATGAGTTTAGCACAGTCATAGCATTTGCTATGATATGTCTATCTACAGGAAAGCCTTTCAACTTTTCTAACATGATTTTGGAGGGTATGGTAAAAAGTATTAAAGAATCTGGAAAGTCTTTACTTTATCCAAGGTTTGTGCAACTTTTTGTGGAAAAATGGATTTCAAGCACTAGAAATCACAGAGGTACTTATGATGCACCAAAACTTGTACCCATGCTATTTTCCTACTTGAAAACTGATAGTAAAGATTTTTCTGCACAGTTACACTACTTTTACCTTATATGGTGGAACTTATGCAAAATCAGGGTGAAGGATCAGGAACTCCCACTGACTCCCATCACAAACCCACTTTTGAAGAAACATCCTCACAACCTCAAAAGACCTATAAACGTAGGAAAACCACAAAGAACACTGAGCTACCTCGGGCTAGTGTTAGGATGGATGAACCAGATAAGGCTGTCACAGGGGATGTAGGAGACATGAGGGAAGGGGCTATTCCTACTGCTTCTAGCTTAGATGCAGAGCAGGGCAGGGATAACATAAGTAAGACCCCAACCTTGGCAACATCTAATGTGGAAGGTTCAAATGAACTTGAAGCAGGTGATGGTAACCCTAGCCACATGGCAAATATAGGGGGCTCAGATGATAAAACTAGGTTTGATCCTGGGTTTGCATCCATTGATTCACCTCTCGGGTTAGGTAACAGAGACCAAAGTGATGAGGATAGATCTGAAACTGAGGAATTGATGGAACCAAACACTGTACAAAATGTCAATTCCAGTGATCCACCTCCAGGACCAGTTAACACAGGTCGAAGTGGTGAGGATACTCTTGAACTCATCAAGAATTGACGGATAAATATACCAATTTGGAGACCAAATGCAACAATCTTGAGTCTAAGGTTCTTGATCTTCAAAAACTTTCAGCTTCACAAGCAAGGAGATCAAATTGCTTAAGTTGCAAGTTCACAATTTGAAGGGTAACAAGAGGTCAAGAATTGCTAAATCAAAAAGACTCAAGAAGATAGGCACAGCACAAGTTGTTAGTTCCTCTGATGATGCTACTATTAGTTTGGGGTATGCTCCCAAACAGGAGAGGAATGAAACAGAGAATTCAGGGGAGGTTAAAGAAGGTGATGAAAATGCTGCTGTTGTTGGTGTGGGTTCAGGGGAGGATATGGGAAAAGATATGGAGATGGACAGTGGTGATAATGCTCAAGAATATGTGGTTGTAGATAAAAAAAAAGGGCAATAAGTGGTAATGGAAGTGGCTTCCCAAGAAAGAGTAGTGGAGAAATTGAAAACTTTGGAGCCTGAGCATCTTGTTCAAGCTTCAGGGTTCATAGCAGAGACAGTGAAGACTTTGGGAGAAGATGGTGCTTCAAAATTCATAAAAGAAGTTGCCAAAATTGATTCTGCTGCTGCTAAATTTATTTCTGCTGCTAGTGGAAAACTTGGAGTTGATGGTCGCAATGAACAAGTTCAGTCTAATGATGCTGCTGAAGTTGTAAAGGATTCTGCTGCTGGACAGGATTCTACTGCTGGTGCAAAGCTTGATTCTACTGCTGCACAAGGTTTTACTACTGCTACTAAAGTTTTGGATGATGATGTTTCTATGGAAGAAGCTATCATACTACTGAAGAAAACACCACCACCATCATCTAAACTACCAGAATCACAACCATCATTTCCATCCCAACAATCACAACCACCACCACAATAACCAAGACCACCTGTTAAAGATGTGATGATAAGAGAAGCCTCTCTTACAACCAGAAATCCTAAGCCTACTCAAGCTACTTCAAGCACTGATAAGGGAAAGGGTAAGATGGTAGAAGAACCTGATCTTGACTCAGATGATGAAGAAGTGAACCTCAATGACATTCCCTTTCATATTGGCCTAAAGAAAAGCATATAGCCTTTAATGAAGCTGCTGCTTTGAAGTATCAAGAGGAAGAAAATCAAGCTGAACAAGAACTTCTTGAGAAAGAAAAATTACAGGCTGAGAAAGAAGCTGCTGCTAAGAAGGATTATGAGGCTTGGGAGGCTGAGAGGATAAGAATGGATGCTGATGTTGAATTATCAAAACTGGTCAAAATTGAAGAACAAGAAGTACCAGATTTTGATGTCGGTGCATGGTTGAAGGAGTTCACAGCTAAGAAGCAGAAACAATACTTAGCTGAAAGAAAAAGAAGAAAGCTTCTCAGGGGTCCAACACCTCCACAAACAAGGAAGGGGTATGAGCAGTATTTAAGAAATATGAAGGGATATAAGCTTGTATAACTTAAGCACTACTCAGATGCTGATATTTTCAAAATGTATCAAAAAGAAAAGAAAGAAGTTGTATCTTTCATTGCTATTGGTTCAAAAGAAGTTGAGGAGTGTATTGCAGAAATTAATAAGAAGATGTTGGGTACTGAGAAAGCTAAGTTTCCTGAACCTGAGAAAATGATAGAAGCAGAAAAGGAGAAAGAAAGTATAGCTGAGAAAGTAACTTCTCCTAGTCATGGTATTAAAAGACCTGGTTATAAGCAAAAGAGCATTGGGAGAAAGAAAAGAAAGGTTGTTGTGCAGAGTAGCTCAAAATCTAAGGAAGAGGAGGAAGATGATGCTGAGGAGGAGGTATCTCAATCTGCAAAGGATAGATTGATGGCTCTCACGGTTCTTTCAACTCATAAAGAACCTGAGATCATTAATGCAACTCCTTTAGATGTCAAACATCCAATTTTAGAGTACACTGTAGGAATCAGAGAAGGGGTTAATAAGTTGATGTGGGCTTTCAAAAGAACCAATGGTTTATGGACTCACTTTATTGGTTTCAAGCAAATGTTGTACTTCATGTATAGGGATGACATTTGTACGCTCTGGAAGCTATACAAGGAAAAATATGGTGATGTTAGGCCTGAAGAGGTGTATGAGAGGGTGATCTACTACTCTTTGAAGGTTATGTTTGAACCTAACGATGGTGATCTTAATTGGAGAACACTGAAGACAGGAAAAGTACAGCAGTGGTACTTGTATCAGTCTTGTAGTGTTCATGCCTTAACAGTTGGAAGATCCACCATCTATATGCTGACAGAGAAAGATTATCCTGTGCTAAACTTTCATACAGAGATCATACATCAAATGATACAGCCTGGTATGTTGCAATTACAAAGACACTTCTTATCTGATCATCAAGCCTATAAATTGTTGACCAAGTATGAGAAGATCCTTGAATCCAGATTATCAAAGAAAGATTAGAGTGTTTGGTAGCATCCTCCTGGTGATTGTTTAAGCTTTAAAGAAACTTGATGATTTTGGAAGAAAATATCAAGTTTAGGGGATGATTGTTGGGTTTTGAGATTCTGTTGCTCAGGAATACTTCCAAGTATAATACTACTGTTGTACTTAACATTCTACTGCTAGTGTTAAGATTCTACTGCTGGAAGGATTCTACTGCTGAGAAGATAATGCTACTGCTCATGTATTAATTCTACTGCTAAATAGATAGGATTGTATATGCATTTTGTATTTATAGAAAAGATATTATCTTGTGTAGAAAGTCATTGTAAACCGTGTAGGACTCCTTAGTCTATAAAAGGGATCCTAGGGTTAGAGTTATGTACGTATCAAAGTTAGAGTTGAATTCACTTCAAGGTTGTAAACCCTAGCATTGTTGAGTGCTCATATATCTAATATATTGAAGTGTTAAGTGTGAAATCTTTGTTCTTTGTTCTTCTTCAGTTAAACATTATATTCCGCATGCATTATGTTTAACTTTGTTTTATTCTAAGTCAGCTTCTATAAGATCTATTGCTCAACTGGGATCAACACCTATTTTACCTGGGAGCAAAAAAAATGCAGCAGACCTGTATATTTTCCAGTTTTTTTCAGAAAAAATCTACCAAAACCTGCATATTATAACCTGTAATCAACCACAATCCGCAAATACCAATTCGACAATATGATACAATACCAAATTACTAAACGATACAATACCATTCCGCAAATCCACGATACCATTCGACAAATAGGATACAAATTAAACTAACAAGTCACAAAGTTACTAATTAACATGTCTCAAAGTTACTAACAAGTCATAAAGTAACACAAATAATAAAGTCTTACATCCCTACACCTACTCCTTGTCAAACGACGACTCTGACTCCGCCTCCTCCTCCTCACTACTACTATCATTACTATCATGATTATTCTCGGGAATGCAAATCAAATGAGGATTATTTTGCAAGAAGTATTTGTTAAGGACGTCGGGTGGCGGCATTGCATAATTTGAACTAGAACCCGGGCATGTAGTAGAGTTAAGAAAAGAGGGACGATAACAATTGTTAAAAGAATTATTAGGGTCGGGAAACGGAGTTTGGAGAGCAGCAGGGCCGGGAAACGGAATAGGGCCGGAAAATGGAGCAGGATTAGGTGGGGGAAAGGGAACATTAAATGGATTACCTTGGTTGTTGTAGTGGCTAAAAAACTGCCCAAGGTAAGATTCGATGGTGCCAACTCTAGAATTAACCACGTTAGCATGTTCCTTAGCCAATCTAGCCTCTTGCTCAGCCACGAGAGCCTGGTGTTGCGCCTCCTGAGCTTGCTTCCTAAATAACTCTTTCTCTTGCTACTCTCGCCTCAACACCTCCGTCATATGCTGCCGAGTAATATAATCTTGTTCAACCGGCCGATGTGTGGACCTGCGAGAAGCTTTGCCACGGCCCGGCATCATCCTGCCCCTGCCCGGCATATTTTGGCATTTGTCACTCGGAACTACTACATCCAATATTTCTTGCTCGGTCATCAACAGGTGTGTACCGGCTTTAGCTTAATCAAAAAGGGACTTCATTTCTAGCTGTGTAAGTTCAAAAAAAAGTATGTTAAAAACAAGTTAAAAATTTTTAAAAAATACAATAAAAATAAGAAAATAAAAGAATTAACTTGATCTTGATGACGTGTGTTAAGAGATAAATTACATACATAAGCCGTCTTGTTATCTTTTGTTTTAAATTTGTCTTTTCTTGAATGCCCCTTCCTCCATGTTTCGATCAGGTCTTCATTTTTCCCATGATTTTTAACCCTTTATGCATACAATATAAATTAATGTAATAACGAGCTATATATAAACAATATATAGACCTTTAAAAATCACAAAAATTATAATGAGTCTTACATAATCGTTTCTTCCTTGTACGAACGAATGTCTCCCTTGTTGAGTTATTGTCTTGTTTTTAGCTTGGTTTTCTGCATTTTTGGCACATCTTTCCATCCATTCCGGTTCGGACCACCAGTCGACCAACATTTCCCATTCCTCTTGGGTTCTGTTAAGCCACACTTTCGGCGGCGGCGGATGTTCCCTTGCCGCCGCAGGTTTCTCATATGTATCAAAGTATTTAGTCTTGATCCTGTTTTTATTTTTGCGATATAGTAACCACATCTGAAGTTTCAGCCCAAGAGATACCCTTTCCCCCATCCTATATACATTCTCCCCATCCCTTACTTGGCGATCGTCAATTAACTAAGGCGCGATGTCAAAATAGGTCTACAAATAAATATATGCATTTAAATAAATACACAATTTAAATATAACACGCATATCTAAACGGTTGATAACAATAAGAATAAAAATAAAATAAACAATTAATACATGTGGTGCGGGAAATATATGCGCCTTATAAGCATCTGGAGTTTGTTCCCAATCGCAGTCAAGGGGAAGTGGCCTAACTTGTTCCCCGATAGGACTACCAATTGCGGTGCATACATGCCTATAGGTAAGAATGTACCTTGATCATAGTAATCAAAGCCGATAGGCAAAGGTTGATTATTATTCTCTCTAAGCACCCTCTTTAAGGCCCGATTTGAAGTCTCACCCGTGACCATTGAACCTACAAATATAAGTTATTGAGTCGTGAAAATACAATTGAAAAAAAAATCATTTTTTAAATAAAAAATATAAAATAAAAATCACATTTTCTTACCTGCGCAATAGCCCGGCAAGGTAAATGAGGGCCGTCTGGGTGGATCACCACCAGCATCCCCGCCGTGTGATGTAGGAGTGGTCCTACAAAAACATACATTGTAATTTAGGTATTCATTAACATTTTCATAGACCAAATTACAATTCACACATATTTATTTATTTACCTTAAACAACAAAATCAAGCTTAACTTATAAAACGTAAAGTCACATAAGTTTAACAATCATACTAACCAAACGCATATACTAACCAAACGCATATTCACAATATCATCAAAGTCATTAAATTATATACCTAGTTCGCGGCTAAAATAGAGGAAGAAAAGAAAAGAGAAAAAGACGAAAACAGGTGTTGTCCCAGCTGTCTCGGCTCTCCCGGCTAAACAGAAACAAACACATAAAAAAATAACCTAAATTAAACAACAAAACTTAAATTAACAAAATTAATTAATAAAAACTTTTGACGACGACATTGTCATCCCAAAGCACATTAACACGATAAAAAAATACCTTTAAACTAACACAAACACAGACAAACACAATTAAACAAAGACCTTGAAGGTGGCTGTGGTGGTATCAATGGGCTGTTGTTGCGGTGGTGGTTCACGGTGGTGGGCTGCTGCTGCGGTGGGCCATCTAACCAACACAAACACAACATACAAACCATAATTAAACAAACCATAAATAAAGAAAAAAATTAACAAACATAATTATTTAAAAAAAAGAAAAAATGAAGAAGAAGAATAAACATACCTTTATACAAAACAAATTAACAAAAATTAAACAAATTGTGCACAGTGATGCGTGTGTAAGTGGTGGTTTCGGGTGATAGTGGTGTTGAAGGTGGCAGTGGTGGTGTCGATGATGGTATCAAAGGTGGTATATGATGGTGGCTGTGGTGCTTTTGCGTGGGTTTTTTTTTGGAGGGTAAACTAATAAACACTTAAGAAAAATTAAAGAAGATCCAGATCTATCAATAATTGAGGCCCATTTGGGACGACATTTTGTTTTTAAATTTTGGGACGATATTATCGTCCCAATTTGTTTATGTACCCTTTTTTTAATCTTGGCGGGGTTATTTAATTTTGGTGAAATTTTTGGGCAAAATGTTGGTGGTAAATTTAGGGACGACAATATCGTCCCTAACTGCTTTTATATTCTTTTCCTTTTATCTTATGTGGATAAAAATGATTTAAATTATTTATTTAATATTTAAATAAATTAAAAATAATTTAAATTAGTTATAAATTATTTAAATAAATTAAAAATGATTTAAATTAGTTATAAATTATTTAAATAATTTAAAAATGATTTAAATTAATTAAAAATTTTAAATAAATTAAAAATGATTTAAATTTAGTATCGTGATACATGACATGTTAAAACGGATGAATCGATAAATTATCGTGATACATGACATGTTAAAACGGATAACTCGATATAGTATCGTGATACATGACTTGTTAAAACAGATGACTCGACTTCCCACCAAAATTTCCCCCAAAAAACTTCCCACCAAAACTTTTGGCACCAAAACTTCCCACCAAAACGCACATGGCAATTTTTTACTTATATATAACCTAATCGTCTATTCCCACAAAACATACATAACCCAATCGTCAATTCCCACAAAACACACATAACAATGAATGGTTACATGCCGGAAGAGAAGTGGTCAAAGTTTTTATCACACGAGCGCCTCTTTAATGAAGTTTTTTAATACAAATATCGCCTAAAAACGTTATTTATATTTTACGATCTTTGCTAATATTTTGTTGTCGACAAAGTGTAAACTTTATTTTTAGCAAAACATAAGTATAGCATAAGTCTTACATATATATAATCTTTATTTCAAAGTAAACATTTCATTTAATACATGGTTCATAAGTTGAACTTATAATGTTGATAGCATATTAAGTGTCAAAATATATTTAGTAAGTTTTACTAAACAATGTGTCTTATTATGTTATAAGTCTTGAAACATTTTTAGTAACTCAACTACTTACTAAACACATCACAAACATTTTTCCAAGTTGCTACATAAATACTTTTACAAGTTCACTTTCATGTTAGTAAAAGTCTAAATTTGGAAATATATATTTACATCATGCATTGCATCATACATGTCTTTTCAAGGATCTTTGTTATATTTTTTTGTAGATGTACACACTACAATATTGAAGTTGACTTTGGAGGATCTTGATTAGACTTGTCAAAGATATGGAAAGATTTCTTGGAAGGTAGTCTGTCAGATCTGGCGGAACCCTTGGGATACAAGGGTGGAACCCTTGATTTGGTTCTGCCTGATCCGTGGGTATGCTGGATTGTTTTGGCTATAAATAGCAAGCCACATCCAAGAAATTTATGATCACTCATAGTTACAAATTGCATATACACTCTCATTTTTCAATCATCTAACTCAGTAGTATTTCATTTGTGTGACATTCTTTTGTAGCAAAGAAGTTCACAAGTTCATCCGAAAAGCTACAAGTTTCAACACAACATTGCAAGACCTGTTAGCTTAGCATTGTGTAAACTCCTATAGTTTATACTTCATTTGTTTGTATCTTTTCAAGTAGTGATCGGTTAGTATTTTAGTCCTCAAAATACATAGAGTGATGGGAGTGGTTGTACCCTTGTAAAGAACTCGACATCTAGCTTTATGTCGGTAATCTTGTGTAAGCGACATGTAAGGCTTTCTCCGCCGGTGAAAGGAGCTTGTTGACTAGTGAAGGAAACTCTCGAGTTGAATACTCTGGGAATAGAGTAGGGTAAGGAAAAAGAGTCCTTGTAGCCGAACTACTATAAACATCCGTGTTGTGGTTATCGTTTCTTACTTTACTTTTGCATATTACTTATTTTCTATTAGTTTTAGTTGTCGATGCACGCAAACTTTTCAAAGATAATTAAATTAAAAAGGCGGTAAACTATTCAACCCCCTTCTAGTTTTTCACAATTGGAATCAAGAGCTACGTTACTCAAGATCTTTAAAATATATTGTATTTTAAAACTTGGATCGATCCATGAATTTTGAAAACCTCAAAGAAGGGCAATCTACACAAAGAC
Source organism: Artemisia annua (assembly GCA_014162995.1). Lineage (NCBI taxonomy): Eukaryota > Viridiplantae > Streptophyta > Magnoliopsida > Asterales > Asteraceae > Artemisia > Artemisia annua. Next base: position 147,053 of record LBNU01011960.1, on the reverse strand, counting down.
TACCGCTATTTGAAAAAGAAAATTTTCTTGAATGGAAAGATAAATTTGAAAACTATGTGAAATCAATAGATCAAGATCTTTGGCATATTATTTCAATTGGTGATTTTAAACCAACAAAAATAAGTTTTGAAAATCAAGATGATTATCTAAAATTTGACAAAAACATTAAGGCTAAGATAATAATCTTTAAAGCCTTACCAAGAATTGAATATGAAAGAATGTATTTTTGTCAAACGGCTAATGATATTTGGAAAAATCTCTTAAACCTTCATCAAGAAATATGTCAAGTCAAGGATGATCAATTTGATCTTGTATATGTGTTAGTCGTTTTAGAAAAACTAATGGGTAGACACTTAGTTGGAATAGATACAAGTACTACGAGTTCAAATGTTTTTAATGAAGGTATTAATGACGAAGAATACATGTGTCAAGCTCGAAGAGGACTCATTTACAAATCATGGAGCGACACGGACGAAGATGATAATGACTATCCGGTTTGTGATTGTCAAATATATAAAACTACAAGTAAGGTACAATTTGAAAACGAACACTTTTGCTATGACACATTCATTTTAGAATTCTCAAAATTAGAAAATGATTTTAAACATTTTTGTAACATGGACCTAAAAACAATCTTTAACAATGAATCCTCAAAATCTTTTGAGAATAACTTTGAAAAAGAAATAATGTTAGAAGATAAAATGTCTAGACTTGAGAGTAATATTGAAATTGATCTAGAATTTAAAATATGTCAACACTACAAACATGAAATTAAAAGACAAAAGGAAAAAGGAAAAATGTTGGCTAAATTTGAAGAAAGCTCTAAATCCCTTGAAAACTTATTAAAAAATCAAAGTCATTTAGAGATAAAACCGGGTTAGGATTTAACTCAAATGCACCATCAACTAGTAAGTCAAAGCAAATAAAGTTAGTGAAACCTAGGAGAGAAATTTAGAAGTAACTCTTTATCTAAAGTTAATGATAAAAAGTCAAAGAATATCAATACTCTTATACTTCTTGTCTCCATTTTTACCATGTGCCTATACATATATTTATCTAACTCATAAGGTACCCTCCGATCAGGTTGAAGGACCCCCCCTTCGGTCCTGCTCGTAACCTACATAATCGAAGGCTTTGGCTAGCCTCCTAAAACTTTCAATGGTGTAAGACTAATCGCATGTGATCTAGTTACCAAGTGGGAATTCGCCAGTCGAAGGATTAAGCCCTTCGGGGTATCCTTCGATAAGTCATAACAATAGTACAAAAACTGGTATTCATCACACATACGTATTTGGAACTGTCACACGGTAACATATTTACGTGACTAAATGTACCAGAATAAAATAAACAGCCACACTTGATCCGACTTGTGTGACCATTTCAGAATTCTATTGTCACACATTTGAATATTTATGTGACTAGAGGTAACTAGAAATAAAAATTTGGATTATTTAGTCACTTATAATTTGGTACGTGTGACAGATACAAATGAGTTTGAGACATTAGTCACACTATATATATACGTATGTGACAAATAAATGTCACACAATTTAACAGTGTGACCAAAATCCATATATGGTCACATGAAGTAATTGTGTATGTGGCTAAATTATATAGTCAAGTTTGTCACATATTATTTAAACGTGACTGCTATTCTTTGCTAAATATTTAGCCATATATGAATTTGAAATGTGTGACAACTGAAAAGTAAGTTTGAAGCGTTAGTCACGATATGCATTTAAAAGTGACAAATATATGTCACACACTTGAAGAGTATGACCAAATGTCATATATGGTCACACTAAACCATAGAAACATGATTAAGTAAAACTAAAATTCGATACATATGGTCACGTAAGTTAATATGCGTGTCTAAAGTTTAGTGTGTGTTTGCTTGCCAAATCCTAATGTGTATAGTCACATATATTTGTAGCACGATCATGTGACTATAGGCTTTACAATAGTTGCACCATATCATAAATGTGTATCAAAATCATGATTATGGCCATGTTATAAGGGTTATATGTGACCAATACATTTAAAATAGTCACATTGTGAAATATTCAAGTGACTATTATTTATTGCAAAATGTGAACTCAGTTATCATTAACCTTGATATTAGTCACATTAAGTTTTTGTGTGACTAAATTAAAGATGCTATATATATGGTCACATGAAGTATTTATTTAGGTGTCTAAATCATAGTCATATTTTGTCACACATTATTTAAGTGTAGTCACAAATCGATACATATGGTCACACATTTCTAATAACTAATGTACTTTGTAACCCCTAGGAACAGTGTTACTTGACTTTCAAAAGTCAATTTTCAACTTTAATGAAGTAACATATTACTAAAGTGCCTGCAAGTGCATATACATGATAAATGAAAAATGCAAATAACTATTGTAATAGCAGTATTAACTTAATAATAGCAGTAGTAACTTAATAATAGCAGTAGTAACTTTTGTACAAACAACAGAGTTGTAATCTCACAAAATGTGAATTATATAGTACTTACCAAAAGGATTTTTACAACATAATGAAAACAGAGAAGCTAAACCCCTGCTACCTCCAAACACCTTATCAGCTTGTTTTCTTCAGATCCCCATAACATGCTCTCTCATACTGAGCAAAAATTCTTTCAATGAGATCTTTAACTGCCTCTGTACGTTCTTCACATATGATCTTTGTAGATATCATCACACCAAGTAATCTAGCACTCAAAGGATATTCTTTTTCTGCAAGCATAAAAACATCAAGTCCCCCTTGTATTGATAAGTGATGTATATTGCAGCTATCATAAAACTTCCATAAAGTTGAGAATGACATGGGAAGTTACAATAGATATCAACTGGATTAGGTTTATATAACCTATGTAATTCAACCCACAACTCTTGATCTTTCACATCAGGCTTCTTGATTGTTTTTAGTTTTTCTTGAATCAACTCCCATAATCTATCTAAGTCTTCTCTGTCAATTGTTCTTATCAAATCCTCAAACCTTTTGTACACTATTGATCCTCCACCACCCCTGATTATCTTCCAAGTCTTTCCAAATTTATCTTGGTAAATCTCCCAATCCATGATTGGATGTCTAGCTTAAATAGGATTAACATATAATGTTTCAGGAACAATCACCATCATCTGATCATGAGAAGAGTTTTCTTCTTTTCTTTGTGAATCATTCTTCTTCTCAGCAGGCTTGTCTTCAATGATCTTTTGTTTCTTTGATGGTGTTTCTTCTGTACCCATGGGGATAAACTTATCAACATATCTCTTGATGCGGTAGTATAGACATTCAATTTCGTCATATGTCATTCCCTGAGTTGAGCAGATTTATAAAAACCTTGATGCATTAAGTATACCTTCATTTCACTAATGCGCTGAGCCCTTGTGGGATTTCTTTTCTTCTTCTGACTTTGAGCTTGCTTTATTGGCTGAATTAGCTCATTCAAAGCTACTTCTTCACTTCTTGCATTTATTAAATCAGCAAGTCTTTGTACTCTGTCGTCATTAGTTAAAGTCTTATCTTTGTAAAGTTCTGCAACTCTAGCCTGTAGAACTTCGTCAGCATCAATAATAGCTTGCATTTTCTCTCCATGAGATATTTTTTTCTCCTTTTCTTGAAGACTGAAGGCTACTTGCTCATCTGTTTCCACTTCAGACACTATAGATCTCCTTTTCTCATCCATAAAGTTAGCTATTTCAGCTTCATCAACTGTCTTTGCAACCTCTTCAGCAGTAGATACTTCAGCAGTAGAAACTTGATTTGCTGTAGTAGCCGAAACATCTTGTTGTACCACCTTAGCCATTTCATCAACATTACTAGTAGCAGTAGTTTCTCCCAAACTAGTATTAGCTTCCACTACCTGCTCTTTATTTACATCTTCCAAAACCGCCTCATTACCCACCCTGTTAGTAGGAATGGCAATGGGGTGGGTTTGGGGCGGGGCGGCCGTCCCCATCCCCAAACCCGATTAGAAATATCATCCCCAAACCCGCCCCAATCCCCATTGGGGATCTTATCGGGGTGCCCCGTTGGGGCGAGATGCTCCTCCAAACCCGCCCCGTACCCCGTTTGGGTTCTTATTAGGTTATCTTCTTCGGGCACAATGCTCCAACAAACTCGTGTCTTTCCCGTTTATTATTGTTTTTGCACTATAAACAATTTAATTTTATGCATTGCTTGAAAAATCGAGAGGCTATTATTAATAACTTAAGTATTAGCCATATTAAGCTTTCAACAACAATATTAAACATAAAAAATGATAAGCTACTCATATCTCAAATCAACTTCTTTATAATATTATGACACGAAACAACTTCCATTGATCACAGTTTTCAAATTAATATTGAGCATTAAAGAATTATATTTTTATTAGGGTAATTACCAATGTAATATTATATATATAATTGTATATAGATATAATTGTATGTATATATATGTTTCGGGGCGGGGCGGGGAGGGGATGTTAAACCCCGTCCCCGCCCCAAACTCGATAAAAATCCCCGTTAATGCCCCAAACCCGCCCCGAAACCTAATAAGCATGCCCCGCCCCGCCTCAAAAAGTTCGGGTTTCGGGTTTCCCGTTGGGTTTGGGTTTTTTTGCCATCCCTACCTGTTAGCAACTAAATACTCATCATCCACATTATCATTACTATCAATCCCAATATCCATATCCACATGCATATCAGCACAAGCACCTTCAGCAATTGTTGTTTCCTCCCCTGAGACTCTGCTTTCATTCCTCCCCTGTTTGGGAGCATCCTCCAAACTAGCAGCCTTAGAAGAACTCACCCTGTGTGCTGTGCCCACCTTCTTCAACCTTCTGAACTGAGCTTTTCTTGACCTCTTTTGAGCTTCCAAATATTGAACTCTCAGGTTCAACCTTTTGATCTTTTCACCTTGTTTTGTTGTGCGCTTTTGGAGGCCAAGAACATCCTCTTCTAACTTGGTACAATAGGCCTTCAAATCCTGTATAAGTTTCATTATATCCTTACCACTTCGGCTTGTGTTACCTAGCCCGAGAGATGGATCATTCGAATTGACATTTTGTACATCAGTATCTATCAATTCATGTGTTTCATAACTACCCTCATCACTTCTGGATGTGTTACCATTGGCCTGCTCTGCTTCTAAGCTAGCAGCAGAAGTGGCAGCCCCTTCCAACATGTCGTGCTCCACACCCATGACATCCTCACCCTGTTTTTGTGGAAGGTTCAACATATATGGAAAAAGTGGTGTAACCTTTCCTGAAAAATCCTTGCCATTATTTTTCAGATTTGAAAATACTTTCTTTTGTAGTAAGGGGCAGCATAAGTTCCTTTATGTTTTTTAATGGTAGTCAACTGCTTTTGAATAATAAGTTGCAAAAACCTTGGATATAATAAAGAAGTGCCATCATTAGCCAAGGTCTTGATCATACCCTCCAAAATCATTTTCGAAAAATTGAAAAGGTTTTCCTTTAGCAAGGCATATCACTGCTGATGCCATGGTGGTACCAAACTCATTCCAACCTGCAGTTTTAGGACTCAAACAATGTAAGAGAGTATGAATCAAGAATTTCCAGTGAGATGAGAAGAGACCTTTGAAAAATTTTAATTTATCATTCTTCTTCTCATACCCTATTTTTTTCAAACCTTTGAAAATGGCAGCAGTATCAAGACACTCAATCTCTTCATTATCTGGTAGGTTAAAAGATTCCCTAATAGATGACTCAGTTATGAGTATATTTTGGCCATCTACCATAGCCTTAATCTGTTTTTCTTTATTAACAGTTATGGCTTTAGCAGTAGCCCAAAACTGCTTAATAAAAGAAATGCATATAGGAGAACTCACAGTTAATGCATACTTAATAGGGGTAGCATTCAAGAAATCGATTATCTGTGTGAATCCTTTAGAACCATTAGGTTTCTTCAAAAAAGCGACCATGTTGTGTCTGTCAACAAATGTGCGTTTTGATTCAATTGTCATCACCATCGTGAATTAGGGTTTTGTGATTTGGGGGTTTTGAAAATGATTGACAAAAGATGTTAGTGTTTGTGATTAGAGAGAAATTATGTGTGCGTGAAACTGAATTATCGAATTAATTGGGGATTTAAACCATTAAGTGTAAATGTTACCAATCCACCCCTGCACTCTCATATCTAGCAGTACAAACCCACCTGCAGTAACGTTTTCTTAGCAGCAGAAACTTTTGATTAACATAATACAAAATATATCCCAAGTTCTTCTTAATGAACACAACAATCAAAATATTGTAACAACTAATGAGAAAATTGAGCAATGACAAAGTACGGGAATTAAAATTAAACATTTTCCATTAAAACTTGAAATAAAAAATTACAAAATACTGGAAATAAAAGGTACACATTCTAAAAATCTACTAATCTAAAAGGATTACAACATGTTTATTCATAAAGTAAAATAAAGTAGTACAAAAGGATTACAAGGTTTATTCAAATTACTTCCTAACTCAACTAATACATTTTCTTTATACCCTTCCCTTTTGAACAAACTTTGGGCATTTTTGGTTCCATGGTTTTATACCCTTATCTTCACAAGTCTTAGTATTGGGCAGGCCTAGCACCTGAACCCTCTCATCAAAAAGCTCTTTGGCAGTCTTTTTTGAAGTTTTAACCTTTCTAGCATCTTCCTTTTTTGTGCGTGATCCAGAATATCCCTTTGGAAAGTAGTCTGCCCATGTATTTGGAGGACCTTCAAAACTGCTTGATATGTGAAATGAACTTGAGTCATTTGAGTCATTGCTGTCAATGTTAATGATTTCTGCAAAAAAAATAAAAAATATATTAAAATTAAAAAAAAATATAGCGTAAATGAAATAAAAGATAATGTTACAATTCAGGGTGTGTTTGAAACAACCTTTGTTCTTAGAACTCATTGTTTCAGTAGGTAGAATGGGGTTGTGGGAGCTTAGTTGGTGTGTTTGGTTTTCATAGAGAAAAAGGTATGCTTGGTTAGTGTTTCAAAACTGCAAAAGTAGTCAATTGACAGTGAAGAAAAAAATAGTGTTTCTTACCCTTCTTGCAGGCATGAAATTGTGCAGTCATGACATTACTTTTTCATGTGTGCAAACATGAGAAAAAAATAGTATTTGTAGTACCAAGGCCAAAAAGGCAGGTGTGCAAAGACCAAGGCCAAAACAGTCAACGAATGTGGACAAAAACAGTCAATGTTGCAATTCAGGGTGTGTTTGAAAAAAATTTTGTTCTTGGAACTCCAATGGCCACATTACCTGGTGGATGGTTGGTTTTAGATCATAAAAAAGATGGAATGCAATAAACCAACATACATAACCCTTCTCAGTTCTCGCTACAGCTCCTTTTGTCGTTTCAACTCCCTTTGAGCAAAGGCCTGCACCAGGCGCATTGCTAGATTGTTGAAAAAACAAAAGGAACTGTATGGGAAATGAAAATGGAAAGGTATGTTGAAATTCTATACTCATTTAGATCATAAAAAAAGAATGGAATGCAGTAAACCAACATACGTAACCCTTCTCAGTTCCCGCTACAGCTCCTTTTGTCGTTTCAACTCCCTTTGAGCAAAGGCCTGCACCAGGCACATTGCTAGATTGTTGAAAAAACAAAAGGAACTGTGTGGGAACTGAGAATGGAAAGGTATGTTGAAATTCCAGACTCATTTAGATCATAAAAAAGAATGGAATGCAGTAAACCAACATACGTAACCCTTCTCAGTTCCCGCTACAGCTCCTTTTGTCATTTCAACTCTCTTTGAGCGAAGGACTGCACCAGGCGCATTGCTAGATTGTTGAAAAAATAAAAGGAACTGTATGTGAACTCACAATGGAAAGGTATGTTGAAATTCCAGACTCATTTAGATTATAAAAACAATGGAATGCAATAAACCAACATACGTAACCCTTCTCAGTTCCCGCTACAGCTCCTTTTGTCGTTTCAACTTCCTTTGAGCAAAGGCCTGCACCAGGCGCATTGCTAGATTGTTGAAAAAATAAAAGGAACTGTATGGGAACTCAGAATGGAAAGGTATGTTGAAATTCCAGACTCATTTAGATCATAAAAAAGAAAGGAATGCAATAAACCAACATACATAACCCTTCTCAGTTCCCGCTACAGCTCCTTTTGTCGTTTCAACTCCCTTTGAGCAAAGGCCTGCACCAGGCGCATTGCTAGATTGTTGAAAAAACAAAAGGAACTGTATGGGAATTGAGAATGGAGAGGTATGTTGAAATTCCAGACTCAAAGTTTTACAAACTCACTTTTACATATCAAAAATACATCATAAATATATATAGCTAACTGAGTGATACAAACAATCTACAAATGTTGAGTAAAGAATAGAGTCTAAGTAACATCACTCATCTTGAATGCGATAATGAAGGAGTGTGGCCTGTCATGAATAATACACACTATATCATTATCGCATTGAATACGTCTCAATGATCAGGACAGATCTATCTAACGTTGCCGAAAGGTTCTATTGCTTTGTTTTTTGGACACCGTCTAATAACGTTTGTGTGCGCTTGATCACTAGCTTTGGCACTTTCAAGAATGTATCTTCATTGTCGGGACAAAAGTTTTAATCAAGGTACATTATTGAAAGAGCCAAAGCTTGTGATCAAGATCAACCACCCAAACGGTAGTAGACGTTTTCCAAATTAAGCAATGGAACCATATACAACGCTAGATAGATCTGCCATAATTATTGAGCTTTAAGTTATTAGAAAACAGATTCTTACTATCATTTATATTGCTCCCTTAGATGTGACGAACATACATATTAATTATCTAGATTCTACGACATTAGAGAGCTAATCGTGCATGAATGAAATCATATTACATTTATATTAACAATGCAATGAACTACCATCGTTTCTATTATTCAGCCTTGAATCTCTAACCTACCAACATGCTGGAAGACGAAGACACTAAATTCAAGCATCGAACCTGCAAATTATACTTGATAATTTTTTCTGCATTTTGACAAAGAGCAAAGATGAATCAACAATGGATGAACAACACCAAAACAAGTTTATGTTCATACTTGAAAGTGGTGTCTGTTCATCCATCTTTGATACTTGGATGTTTTAGCCTAAATATTAGCACAGACATCCGCCACTTTTCTTCCTTATTCTCTCAATACAAATGCAACATAATTCTTATACCAGATAGTCAACCTAAGCCTAAGATAAAATAAGCTAATCCAAGCAAACCTTAATATCTCTTTTGCTCTAACTATTCGCAAAAACAACACAGCATGTTCTTCCTTATTCTCTCAATACAAATGCAACGCAATTCTTATAACAGATAGTCAACCTAAGCCTAAGAATAAATAGCTCTAAGGGGGTATACGGGACGAAATAGCTGAGATTTGGGGATGCCAATAAGCCTATGTTATTTTAAGTGGATGAGCTAATAAGCCAACAAACAGTGAGCTTATTAACTTTCCCAAAACATAATAAGCCGATAACCACACAAAATAAGCTAATCCAAACACACCTTAATATCTCTTTTGCTCTAATTATACACAAAAACAACACCACATAAATCTAATACATAAACTAACAAGTTTATAACAAATGTAAGACAAAACTGAGAAAGAGATGATCACAACCCTAGATCTGTTTACTCGGTCAATTGTAACCGAGGGTGTTATAAATGTGAGAGAGAAAGAGAGGATTATGTTGAAGTGTGTGAAGTGTGTTGGATATGCTTTGTATATATTATAGAAAGAGAGGATTATGTTGAAGTGTGTTGGATAAGCTTTGTATATTATAGGTTTAAAAATGATTAAAAGTATTAAAAGTATAAAAACTAAAAGTATAAAAAGTACATTAAAAGTTTAAAAACTATTTTGTATTTAAAAAGTCGCCCAAAGAGTACATATAGTAAGATGTAAGGTTTTCAAGATCGGGATCCTACCCAGGATCGTTTTCGTCTTTGCAATTAAGCGTGTGATCGTAAGATTGGATCGGGATCTTAAGATCCTACTATAATGTCATTTTCTTAATAGTTTTTGTAATATTATACAAATTTACAAATTATTATATATCATAGACACAAAATTATATGAATGTTTCATCGAAAATATTGTCCTAAATAATGGTTATGAAATTTTTAATAAGATTAACATGTTGTTTTTTAAATTCTACAAAAAATAATCTAGAAATTTGTAGTTTTTTAATTTGTTGTCCAAGAAAAGTAGGATCGGATCGGATGAGATCTTAAGATCCTATGGTCAAGATCGGGATCCTTTAAGATCATAAGCTTTCAAAGATCCTATGTAAGATCCGGATCGTTTTTGCTTTGCAGTATCGTAAAATCGTAAGATCCTAAGATCAGGATCGGGATCCTGAGAACCATGGTAAGATGTACTTGGTGGGAACACCCCTAGGGATACTTGTCACAATAGTATGAAATTCGCCCAAGTTGTTTGTCTTAGTTAACAAAACCTAATGCACATGACCCATGAACCATGTGAATTAGCCATTATCACCGGTCATGCTTGGTTTCCATTACATTATAAACCACTACAACCCAAATGCACATGACCCATGACCCATGTTCATTACCCATTGTCGATCACCAGTAATGTATTGGTCGATAACATAACACTATATATATAAGCCATTACAACCCAATGCACATGACCCATTACCCATGTTTAGTTACCAATTGTCAACAGTCATGGATGTGTCGTAACTCGTAACATGACAACACTCTAAGCAACTATAACCCAACGCATATGACCCATATGATGTTAAATACCCATTAATGAATGTGACCAGTGATAACCTAATGCACATGACCCATGACCCATGTGAATTAGCCATTATCACTGGTCATGCAAGTTGCACCGGCTTGGTAGGTGTATAACGTTTGTCACAGACACTAAGAAGCAAATATCCAAGGACCTCCCGATCATCTTATCCGGGATCGAGAAAGTTTGAACTCGGCTTGAGCTTGACTCGAAAAGCTCGATTTATCTGTAAATATGTGTTTTCGTACACATCTTAAAACTGAAATATAATGTGGGAAACTAGAAGGGGGGTTGAATAGTTTACTACCGACTCGTTTTAATTAGTTTATAAAAATTTCTCTTTGAAAAACTTTGATTCAATTGTAGGTGAAATCAACCAACACCAATATGAACACAACACAATACTAACATTAATATGTAATAAGTAAGTAAAGAGAAGAGATGGAAAGATCAAACCAAGACAACAAGATTTATAGTGATTCGGTCACGAAGCTCTTCTTCGCCCTACTCCACTCCCCGACTCCCTTCAGGCGGAGAAAACCGTACAACGTCGCTTACGTTATTTTCCAACACTAAGCTAGATGTTGAGTACTAATGCTAACTAGTACCAATCTACCACAATCTGCTTGATCCTTACTTCATTCGAGATCTACACGATCCTCACACTCTATACTAGATCCACACGATCTTCACACTTTACACTAGACCCACGTGATCCTCACACAATCTACACGATCTTTACAAGATCCACACAATCCTCACAATCTACTCTTGATCCACTTGATCAACACTAAATCACTCAACACACAAGAGATCCTCAAGATCTCAACAAGATCACAATGATCAACACAATAACTAAGAAATACTAAAACACTTGATGTATGTCAAGATACAATCAAGTAGACAACTAGTAATGCAAGTGCACTACTCTATGACACCAACACCTTGTATCTTCTTGATACTTTGTGTTCTTCTCTTGACTAGTAGAGGTATGTAGATGATTCTTTGTTGGATGGAAGAATGACTCTTTAAACAAAAGAAAACTAACTAATGATCAAAGGAGAGTTTGGATAATTAAGGATATGACTACAGAAAATTAAGTGTGTGAAAGAATGGCCAAAATCTGGGAAATGAAGTGGTATTTATAGAATCTAAAATTTTGGCCATTATAAAGGGACAACACCACTAATTGTCACACGGTACCACTAAATTTAGTAGTACCGTGGTACCGTGCCAGACAAAAACGCTCCACTTTTTGTCTTTAGTGGTGAAATTTTATTTGGGGGAGTTTGGAGCTGGTTTGGGTGAAAAACTAGCTGTTGGGGATTAATTTGAAATGAATTTCCAAATAAAACATTTCTTAATATTTCAAAAATAATATGTAAAATGTATTTTTGAAAAGAAAGTTTTGTCAAGCTAAAAATGTGAAGCTCAAAACACGAATTCACTTCTTTGATCATTTGTCAAGTTGTAAATTTGTTTGTTCATACCTAGAGTGATTAACGTAGAAGTCGGATATATCGACTAAAAACTTGTGTACGTTAATTTTGACGTAAGATGTTTTCACATTTTGTTATCATCAAAACGTAGAGATATCAAAAGATGAGAATAACGTTTATATATATATACTATAATGCTCGTTTAAGTTATATTATAGCCTTATATTTGAATGTGGTACCCCCTAAATGTTGTTGTTAGTTTTAAATTGTTGAAACGTTATTAGTTGTTAACGCTGTTGTACAGAATTAATATATTAAATAACGTTAGATATATTATAGTAGTATTGGTTCGACGATATGATATTATAGGAGGAATTTATGCTATAAAAGGGTTTGTTCGATATAGTAATGAAATAATTATATGAAATAAATGTTATATATATATATAAATTCGTAGTATAATGGGATATATTGTGACTATTAAATGACTTAGTTGGTGTAAGATTAAATGGTTATGGCTCACAATTTTATATTTGTGTTACTAACGCTTTTGTGGAGTTCGTGAATGTGATATTGGAGAAATTGGAGTGGCTTGTATTGAATTCCGGAGTTATTTAAAAGATGATTGATAATCTTTTATGAAATGAACGGTGATGATAGGTTAGTACGAGAGCCGTAGTACGCCTTCGCCATTGATGTTAGTTTTGTGATAGTGTGGATTGGTATATATCGGGATATATAAATATTTGGATTGATTATTTTAATTATGACGTTTCATATATTATATTGAGACATTGTGCATGTGATCAAGTCGCCTTGACTCTTCAATCTAGTCTTTAAGCGTTGGCTTTAACAATGTCGTTACATGGACTTATTGGACTTTTGACTAGTTATGGTGGAACCTCGGGGATTATCATATTACTCACGGACACGTGGACCTAATAAAATTAAATAATTCGTTTATGAAATTATCGTTTATATTACGATTAATACTTATATAATATTATTATTGGTCATCAACATTAATCTCTCACTGTAGTTTGATGTATGAAAAAAACTCATAAACTCTTTTATAGTGTGAAAAACTAGTTTCGACAAGTTTTAGTATAGAGTTTATTTAATATTCTATTCTCCCTACTTTTTTTGTCGAAAGTCAAAAGTATCTATGCAAACTATCCACCCTCACCTCACTCGCTCGGCTTGTCAGTGAAAACGGCTATTGATACTCCCCCTCATTTGGTTTTATACCAATAGGAATATTGAGCAAATAGTTATATATATATTAGGTTAGAATGACCAGTATATACATATCCTAACAAGTAGCAATTTTAGATATATATTATTATACCTAAAATACATATTATATTATCTGATATGTGTATATTAATATAGTAGCCCAATCTATATACATACCGTAAAACGGAGAAATTATATTGAATCGATAGATAATAAAACACATAGCCTCTCATATTGGTTAAGTTGAATAATTAAATAGACAATACTTTCATCATGAAACCTATATATAGTAATATGATTTGTAAATAAATTCAACTAGGACTATGTTGACGCATTGTAAAGCAGTATAAATAAATTTGTTGAACCAATTAACCGTGAAAAGTATGTTGCATTGAATTAAGGTCATCACAAGATAATTGCGTGTTTTTCCAAAAACTATACTCAAAATGTATGGTCTTCTTCGAACGTTTATATTATATATAGTGTATATGACTTAAACCATAAAACCGATGTGTCTGGCGTTGCTGGATATTGGATATATCTAGGAGAGAGAGGCGCAGAAGGAATCTTCTTTCTTGCGTGAGGGTGTAAACTACCCATTTGAGGTACCGGTCTCCCACATGAAGATCTCACGTAGTTGAGAGAAGAGGATTTTCGGTATTATATATAAATATAATGAACCAGCAATTTTGACCCTCGAAGTTGGACAAAAAAAGAATGAATTGGTCAATGTTTGTGAATAATGTATATGTATGTTGCACCTAAAGTGTATACCTACAGTGAAGACGGCTCCTAAATGTAGTTATGAAGTCGTCGATATATTAAGAGAAATATGGGAAGGAACTGACCCCATAGGCAGTATGCGTATTAGAGTGAGGATTAATACATCGTATGGGTATGCTGTGATGAAATGATGGTGAAGGGGAAGTTATAATAATGTATAGCATATATAAGATTTTCAAGAGGTGTTGGTGGGATGCTATAGATAAGTTGATAGTCAATGTTGTAAAATACCATAGAGTATATAGGTGGGATGTCTGATTATAATCGTATGCTAAAGGAGAGTGTGGTTGCCCTAATTGTAGAGATGAATATATATATAGAATCGAATTTGATAAGCGATTATGCCATAGATTCACCGATTTCATGTTTGAGAGCAGTGAGCCAAAGTGGAGCACTTTATTGTGAGACATCGATGGATGAAGTTGAGTTGGATCATTCCTTAATCAGGTTCGACTTTGACCTTTATGTGGCGCAACATGGTTTTTGGATGTGTTATTAAGTGCTCTTCTTAATACTATGGTTCTTTATAGAGTATGTGAGATCATAAGCCTAAAGAGATATCGTCTCTTAGAGTATATGTGGAGTATCTGATTGACTTCCTCCTTTGTATCTCCTTTGGGATTGGTGGGAATATTTGAGGTGCCTATTGAAAGATGTGAGACATTGGTAAAGTTTTTTCGGTTGATTTGTGTGAGTTGTGAATCCAAAGGATGGATTTATGCATCTATGATCTTTATTGAGATAGAGCTATCTAATATATCTTTGCGCGTGACGTATTCACTGTGAGAGGTCGAAGACTTCGTCTCGAAACTCAGCATTTGGTATCATAGCTATGCTGAACTGGCAGATGAACTGGAACTCAATAACTAGGGAATCCAGATCTGGATAAAACTGGCAGAATAACTCCAATACACAGAGGTCAAAAAGCAAAAAGAAATAGTGAAAAATTCGTATTTCCCTTTTACCTAACAAGGTATAAGACCACAATTTCTATACCCTCCAGTAATATTTCGGGAAAAGTAAAATGGAATACGTTCTGGGATTGGAAAGGTACCCATAAAATTATTATGTGAGTTTGAGAGTTTATACGTTAAGGCGCTTCACCCTTGATATTATTAGGTTTTAGTAGGGTGTCGTGATGTGGCCCCTGAGTCAGTATAGTCGTCTCTCGTTCTGCATTCATTGATTATGAGCAAGTTGATACTTCTGGTTTTACGCCGGCCTGCATAAAAAAATATTGTGGGTTATTGATTCTAGTGAGACCGAAAATATTTGACAGCCTATTCAATCCCCACTTACCTCCAATCCACTCCCAAGAATAATCACATGGTTTTCAAATTACTTAACGCCCTAATATGTGATCTAAAATCACTATTATGTATACCTAAATAGTGTATTTCCAAATAAACTAATAGGGCGTGAGAATTACTATCCCATCTAACTGTTCTATTTCGTTGGACCTACACTACATGTTTCGTTTTGCCCCTATTGTGTGGACTAGTTTTAGGCGTAGACGGATAGTATATAGGTAGTCGTTACCTAGAGCCTTAGGCGTTTGACCCTAGTTTTGGAATAGACGCGTATCGCGGCTAGGTTCGGTTATATAGCCAACTATTGAGCGCATGAATGTTCCATCTAGTCTTAGGATGAGATTCCGTTCTGCTGGTAAAGCTCAATAATCCTCGATCTAGCCGTGACCGCTGACATGTGATGATATAGCCTTAGAAAGTCAACCATGACTCATTTCATTGCCAATGCAGCAAATGATCATAAGGAAAATAATGATAAACGATATAAGTATATTAATTTGATTTAAGAAAAAATGGATGAATATCTTTGAATTAATGCTCTTCTTCTCTCC